>KV018138.1:28584-38825 GCA_001598015.1 Dorcoceras hygrometricum
CAATGAAACACTTCGCATCGCAGATACTAGTCTCGAACTCGGGCGGCCTTATCCTCATTTTGACGGCCCAATCGACTAGGAACATGTTCAGTTCAGACAGCGACTATTAGATGTGTTTCATGATAGCCGTCATACCCACTATCACATCTAACATACGCTTTAGTGTAATCTAGGTCTTTACTCAACACAATTGCAAATCATTACTGTGAGGGCGAGCGGTAATACCGCACTCTCATCTCCCTGCTGGGATCGTAGCCACCATGCGCCGAGTGGTTAACTACCACAGTTCATGGGCGAGGCAACAGCAGGTCGAGTTGTTTGATGCATCTGGTAATTGGGTGTAGTTTCATGGCGAGTGGCTCACTACCACACTGTGAACTCACCCCGTGGCCACTGTACATTGTCGATGTTTCTTGGAGCTATGTTTGAGTTCCTTAGCTCCCTAGTGGGTAGAGCTTTCCTTTGTTCCTTGGTGTCTCATGCATAGCATCTACAATTTATTCCTTGCTGTATATTGCTGTTTTATGTTTGCTCTCCGTACTGGGGTTTAACCCCATGTCCCCCCGGGGCTTGGTTGTTTCTTTGTTGCTTTGTTTTCAGGAAATCCAGGTTTTACAGCTGGTCGTGGGTTTAACCCAGCTGGTGGTGCCCCGGGAGGTGGCTAGAGTGTCCCAGTTATTTATAGTAAAATTATATCTATGTATCAGTAGCCAGGGGGATGCCCTGTGCTTTGTTGCTGTACCCTGTAGTTGGTATCTGATACTAGAGGTTGTTGTATGTGTTTATGCTATACTTTTTCTTTTTGGTTGTTGGATTTTAAAGCTGGGATCTATTTTGAGTATTTCATTATTTTAAATTATATGTTTAAACCGTCGGGCCTAAAAGCGAAAATTTTATTTGTTAGCTTCCGCATGTGCTTATCTGTTGTGATCACGAGGCCTGACATGATTTGTTTGTATATGATTGTGGGTTGAGCTCTACCCCACTATGTGATGTCGTATATGTTTCTACTCCTGCTGGTGTGTGGTTGTAGTCCCGAGAGGTTGTTGAGGATTGTGTGATTCGATTCGATCAGAATGTGCTGGTGATGAATTTGATTTCTCTGGAGATTCGAGATTTTGACTGCATCTTGGGTATGGATGTGTTGTCCGTTTATAGAGCGACTGTTGATTGTTTCCATGGTCTAGTGAGGTTTAGACCTCAATTTGGAGAAAAGTGGGATTTCTACGGTGCTGATTCGCGATCGAAGATTCCACTAGTGTCAGCCATGGATATGTTTAGTCTGTTGTTGATACAGAATTCAGGGTTCATGATTTATGCCCTGGATGTTTCCCATGAATCGCGGATAGAGTTGAGTGATAACCCGATTGTCCGAGAATTCCCAAAGGTTTTTCCGGATGAGATTCCTAGATACCCTCCGAGACGAGAGATTAATTTAGCATTGAGTTGGTGCCAGGAACTGCTCCGATTTCGAGAGCCCCATACCGGTTGGCGTCAGCTGAGTTGAAGGAACTTAAGGACCAGTTACGTGACCTTCTAGAGAAGGGATTTTTTTGAGTTAAGCGTTCAAGGGTGAGAACAATACTGGGACGGGTGACCTCCTGGGAATTTCTCGTACGTCAAGCTGCTGACGTTGCGCCGCTTGATCTGGTTGTCCATGTGGGTTGTAAAAGTGTGATGCCAGATCTTAATGGATAATACTATCTCTGCTGGGGCGTTCAAGGGTGAGAACAATACTGGGACGGGTGACCTCCTGGGAATTTCTCGTACGTCAAGCTGCTGACGTTGCGCCGCTTGATCTGGTTGTCCATGTGGGTTGTAAAAGTGTGATGCCAGATCTTAATGGATAATACTATCTCTGCTGGGGATAGGGCCGGCTGTAGTGGAAGGGTAAGACTGATCTCTAAGTGAATTGAGACAGCACCAGTGGTTAGACACGCACCTCCCCTGACTCATGGGCCTAACAGCTCAACCCTAACGCACATAATAGGTGCTCTCTACGCTGCCACACTATGAGGAAATAAAGTTGCACCTTGGCTAATAGCTATAGCTATTGACCTAGTGGTAAGCGCTTGATCCTAACAGATTTATAAGGTCGAGTATGTCCCCTTGGGGAGCTCCGATTCTCTTCGTGAAGAAGAAGGATGGATCTATGAGGATGTGTGTTGAATTTCGGCTGCTGAATAAAGCAACGATCAAGAACAAGTACCTGTTGTCGAGAATTGATGATCTCTTTGATCAGCTACAGGGATCGGCAGTGTACTCCAAGATTGATATGCGATCTGGTTATCATCAATTGCGGATTAGAGACATTGATGTGGCGAAGACGGCATTCCGGACTAGATACGAGCATTATGAGTTTATTGTGATGCCATTTGGATTGACGAATGCTCCTGCAGTCTTCATGGATTTGATGAATCGCGTCTTTAGTGAGTATATCGATCGTTTCGTGATTGTCTTCATAGACGAAATCCTGGTGTACTCGAGGAGCTATAGAGAGCATAAGGAGCACTTTAGTTTGGTGTTGCAGAAGCTGAGAGACTCACAGCTGTATGCAAAGTTCAATAAGTGTGAATTTTGGTTAGATGAAGTAATATTTTTGGGTCATGTTATATCTGCACAAGGTATTTCGGTGGATCCTAGTAAGGTCAAAGCAGTTCTAACTGGGAGCGACCTAGGAATGTTTCAGAGATCCGTAGTTTCTTGGGTTTGGCTGGATATTACAGACGTTTCATTGAGGGTTTTTATTCAATTGTGAGACCTGGAAATTGTATTAAGGATTAATTGTTGAATTAATCGAGTTTTGGTAATTTCTGGTGATTCAGATTTAATTTGAATGTTTGGGTTGTATTTTCGGGTCGGAAATCACAATTGGAACAATTTTGGAAATTTCGAGATTTTCGAATTTTGGGTGAAATCTGGTGGCAGATCTCATGACGTCAGCAGCGTGTGTTGTTGTTGTGTGGCTGACGTAAGCATTGCTGTTGAGAGATCTGGTTGTTGGCAAGGAGTTCCTTACGCCGTCGTTTCAGGAGAGATCTGTTTTGAGCTTTTATGGAGAGATCTGATTCTAGCGTATTGTGAGATCAGACTTGCTTACGTAAGCAGAACTGTAACCGTTTTTGGCGCTGTGCGTTGTTGTTAGCGTGTTTCCAGATCTCAGCGCTTTTTGGATCAGATTTCTCCGTGGTGTGATGCGACGTCGTTTTGGGGTCGTATTTGTGTTTAGCGTGCGTAGTTGGTGAGGTCTGTTTTGTCGGTGGGTTATTTAAACAGATCTCTTGCGCCTATAAATTAGAAGTGTTGGCTTCGTTGCTTTTCACCAGATCCCATACTTAGAGAAATTTATCAGACTTTCGTTCTCTGTTTTCTCAAACCCTTGTCACTGTTCACCGTGAACTTCTTCAGCCATTTCCCGTCTATTCTGGCCACCGTTTTTCACGTTCGAGGTAGTGTTGGACTCCTCTTGGAAAGCTCTTTCATCTCGTACCCATATTGGAAGCTATAGTTGGCTGAATCGAAAGCACGAAGTTGTTGTGGTTGTTCGCACGTTGCGGGGTTGCAGGTAGCCTTTCGATTTTACGTTGGGATCTTGTTCTTGGCGTTGTTTTAAGCTTCCTAGTTAGTCGTTTGGGTAGGATGGAAGTCTGGATCGTATTTATGAATTTCTGGCCGTGAGTTGTTGTGAGATGCCATAAGTTTTGCAGGCTCGTTCTGAATTGTGTATGCGTGTAATTTAACAAATTTCAAGACTGGGATTTCGTGAGCCTTGTGGTGGTGAGCGCTTAGCAGAATTCAGGTACGGGTTGAGCTTGTAAATTACAGCAAGGTGACGGCTTGGATGAATTGTGAGATGGCTTTGCTGGCTTATGTGTTTATTTGCCTGTTGAGGCTGCCGATCTATGAGATGGTCGTGTGTTATGTGATATGTACTTGCTGATGTTGCTACTGCTTTCGCATATGTTGATATGCTTGCCATTTCCAGCATGCACATACACGTATTTGCATCTCATTCCAGTTTTATTGCCATCGTTTCGTTGTTCTTGTTCTGTTTCTTACCAGGATGAGAGGGCGAGCGGCAATACCGCACTATCATCTCCCTGCTGGGTTACGTTAGCCCCTATGCGCCGAGTGGCTAATTACCACAGTTCATAGGTTGGGCAACGGCAGGTCGAGTTGTTGGATGCATCCGGTATTTGGGTGTTGTGTCCCGGCGAGTGGCTAGCTACCACACTTGGAACACACCCAATGGCCACGTTGTTGCAGATTCAGTTGAGCTGTGCATTGAGCTCTTTGACTTCCTTCTCGGTTGGAGTCCTTTGTTATTGTCCAGCATCTCATGCATAGCATCTGCATTTTATTCTTGCTGCTTATTGCTGATTTATAGTTGCTCTCCGTACTGGGGTTGACCCCATGTCCCTCTGGGGCTTGGTTTGTTTTCCTTGCCTGTTGTGTTGTCCAGGTTACACAGCTGGTCGTGGTGCTGGCCCAGCTGGAGGCGCCCCAGGAGGTGGTTGAGTATCCCAGTAGCTTATAGCATATATTTATGTATCAGTATTGTTAGCCAGGGGATGCCCTGTGCTTTGTCGTTGTATTCAGTATTTGGAGTCTGATACATCTATTGCTGCTATACTTGCTTTTTTTGGTTTGTAAACTGGGAACTTATTTTAAGTATTGTCCTATTTTAAATTATATGTGCAAAAAAAAAAAAATTACCCACTTTTTGTTAAGCTTCCGCATGTGTTTGGGTTTTTACTTTGTTGTGAGCACGAGGCCTGACATCAATAGCCAAGCCAATGACGCAATTGACCCAGAAGGATAGAAGATTTCTGTAGACAGACGGGTGTGAGTCGAGTTTCCAATTGCGCAAGGAGAAGTTGACTACTTGTAACGCCCCAAAATCCAGAGGACCACATTTATGCATTTTATTAATCTCATGGGCCAAAATGGCAATTTTAAATGTTATGTATTTGATGATTTTAATTGAATTCAGAAATAAGATGCGTCGCGGCTGGTTCCAGCAGATGACTCCAAGAGCGATACATGAGCTGGTTTTAAATTGATTGGAAGTATTTTTAAGAAGGACAAATGATTTCTTTTGAAAAAGGTTTGGTGTTTTACAAATTAAAATAAGATGAAGGGAATTTTACTAAATTTTATAAGTGTGTCATTCTTGATTTCACAAGTAGCTTGCCACTAATCCCTTTCATATAAAAACCTATTTTGAAAGCAAGATCTTTATCATTTGCAAAGAAAACCTTCGGTGTTCTTCAAAATATTTTCCAGAGAAGTTCGTGCGTTGCTTAAGGAGAAGAATTCTGTAGGAATCGGTTGTTGTTGCAAAGCTTCATTTAAGGCAAGTAAAAGCTGATTTTTGACTCACCATTTGAAGCATATATTGATGTTTCTGAGTCTTTTTGCCTATATGTGTTACAGTATGTTTAAAGTTCATGTTTGAAATGAATTATGCATGAAAAGGAAAGAAAGATGGGTTCAAATTGATGTTTTGATGCTTCCAAATGTTTTCCAGAAAATTTATGATGTTTTAAAGTACTGAGGATTTGAGTCTATTCCCAGGATGTTTATGAATGTTCTTCTTTCAGTAGTTGTAATATCAGAATTTGATAACTGTGTAATCGGTAGTTGTTAGTTGAATCAGTATGAAGTCTGGTTTGATAGGCAACGGCTGATAGCATAGTTGTTGTTTTGATATTACAATTATCAAGTTAAATTTCAGCAGCTGTGTTATTTTCATAAATTCCAGTAGATGCACTGTTCACCAGCAGATGCATTTTGTTTTTAAATTCAGCAGTTGCGTTGTTTTCGTAAAATCAGTAGATGCACTGTTCACCAGCAGATGCATTTCGTTGTTAAATTCCAGTAGAGGTACTGTTCATTGCAGCTGGTATTAGTCTTGCGACTGGTACTGTTCATTGCAGCTGGTATTAGTCTTGCGACTGATACTGTTCATTGTAGCTGGTATTAGTCTTGCGACTGGTACTGTTCATTGCTAACTGGTATTAGTTTTGCGACTAGTACTGTTCATTGCTGCTGGTATTAGTCTTGTCTTTCGACGGTTCCTATTCTTTGCGACTGGGTTTTATTCTTCCGAATGGTCTCATGTCAATGTTATGTTTCCAAAGTCGAACTCGATACGTCAGTAAAGTTTTGAAAATGGAAGCGAGAGTTTTAAATGATGGAACCCAAGGATTTTAAGAAAGAAAGATTTACGAAAGATGTTAAAGGAACAAAAGTTTATTTTAAGATTATGGCATAGATAGTTGACAGTCACCAAAGAGAAGGGTGAGCAGTTGTCTAGATGTCGACTGCCCTTTCATATGATCTATATGCTAAAACTGATATCGGAAGTCATTTTGATCAAAGTGCAACACGGACCATGAGGAGCTTATATGCCATAAATCTAAAGAAAAGATATTGATGTTGAGATTTGGGCTATTATCCCCTGTCTCCAAGTTTATGAAATGTTATGAAAGAAAATGATATTGATTATTGATGTTCCTTTAGCTTATGTATAGATCATAAGTCCACCTGCGTATTTGAACTTGTTATTATTCAGGTTTTACTTGCTGAGCCCCTAGGCTCACTAGTTTTTAAAATGGTTCAGGTGCGACAGCTGGAGAGCGGACAGAGGGTGAAACTTGAATCAGCTGCTGGGTGGTGTGTGTTTGTCCAAGGCCTGCGTTTTCCGTGTCTCAGTTGTATCGTTTTGATTTAGAAGTATTGTATTAGATCAGTGCAGCAGTTGTACATTTATATAGAATTTCAGCTGTTGTAAATCGCAATTGCAATGATGTATAAAATCTGTTTTTCCGCAATTGTTTCCAGTAGTTGGCGCGCAATTGAGAGTCTGTTAGATCTTGTCTTTGTGTTTTTCATTCTTTTTGAAGTTATAAGAAATACAGCTTATAACAAATTATCTTTTAGCCCTTCTTTTGTTTCGAAAATTTTTATTTACCTCAATTCGTGATTCCCGTGGGTTCGGGCATCACAACATGGTATCAGAGCAACGTTCCTGAGATAAACACACGCACCATCAGCTGGATCAAAGTTCATCGTCTGTTCCTCTAAGTTGTGAGTTTATTTCAGAGCACTGTCTTTAAATTATTTAGCATGTTCTGATATATGTATGTGGTGGATTACGGGCTATAGAATATAGAATGGCAGGAAGAGGAAGAACTAGACGAAGTATTCCTTTAGAAGAAACTGATAGTGATAATAATGCTAATATCACACAACTGTTAAGACTGCTGGTAGAACAAAATAACAGAGGCAATGGCCAATCTTCCAGCAGCAGGGGACCTTGTAATGACGATCCCCAAGAGAAGTTCAGACGACAGAAACCCAAGGAATTTAGTGGTACTACTGATCCACTAGTTGCAGAGAGCTGGATTAAATCCATGGAGGTTATCTTCGAGTATCTCCAAATGTCTGATTTGGATAGGCCAAGGTGCGCTATCTACATGTTGAGGGAAGATGCAATGATTTGGTGGGAAGGAGCCAAGTTGTCTGTGGATCTGCTGAATCTCACATGGGCAGATTTTAAACAAGTATTCTATGAACAATAGTTCACGGCTGGAAAGAGGTCTGAATTGAAGAGGGAATTTTTGACCCTCAAACAAGGGAGTTTAACCGTACAGGAATATGTGCGGAAGTTTGAAACAGGGTGCTATTTTGTGCCATTGATAGGAAGTGACCCAGAAGAGAAACTGAGTCATTTCGTGGAAGGATTGAAGCCGATGTTCAAAATTTAGGCTATCTGTGCCAAGAACCTATAGAGAAGCAGTGGATAGAGCCCTGCAAATCGAAAGATGTTGATGAGGAAAGGCAGCAGAAGCGACAAGCCTTTCAGCAGAAGGACCAGAGGCCGTTCAAGAAGCAAAACAAGAACCAGCAGAGGCCTCAAGAGCAAAAGCCTCTGCTGATTCAACCTATTAGCTCTGTTCCTGCTGGTAATAATAGAACAGAATGTCCTAAGTGTCACAAGAATCATCTGGGGCAATGCAGACTTGGACAAAACGTCTGCTATAAATGTGGAATGCTCGGACATATTTTGAAAAATTGTCCAAATGTCAGGCCCCGTGCTAATTACTAACAATTAACACATAATAAGCGCATAATCACGGAAGCTTAAAATCAGGGCTTAAAAATTTTTCGAAATAATATGGGCCTGAACTTCAAATCATACATTCAAAATATTCAATACTCAAAATATGAGTTAACTCAAACTCATACAACAAGTAACCACATATTTCAATTCAAAATACAGATCCCCAAATACAATAAAACACGGGGCATCCCCCGGTTCAATACATATCATAAATAAACTGGGACTCAGGGATGAGGGGATCGACCAGCTGAACTTCCACTCTGCCCAGCTTGGTTACCTAAAGCTCCTGCAAATGGGCACGCAGACCCAGCAAGACAAAGCAGGAAACAAATACGAGGTCAAGCCTCAGTACGAAGAGCTATCAAAGCAGGTAAACATGCAACATGCTATAATTCAATGCTATGAATGCATGAGGGCTATCAAGAAATCGGATAGCTAGACCAGTCTATCAACTGGCAACTCAAATCAAGCCTCTATACCACCCACAGCCAATCAGCCGATGGAAATCATCGGTCCGTGATCATCAGGGCCCGTCAGCCCATCACAGCTCGGTGGTAGACACTCGAATCCGGTATTCACCACTCCGACGATAGCGTTGGACTTTTCGGACACGACTCAACAGTCGGCCAGTCACAACGTGGCACCCAATCAGGTAATCAAATCAATTTAACAATTCAGGCTCAAGATGTATGCATGAATGCCATTCGATATCAATGCATAATGCACACAATTCATAATACGTGCAAACAGAATGAAAAGCTCAATCAATTCATCAAACTGTTCCACGTAAATCACATAACCGCAATTCATAACATCGAAAGATAAACATGTCCACGCTCCAACTGCTAAGGGCTGCTCAATTCGTACCTTTCCTCCTTCGAATTACCTAACAGATTCCTCCTGGCTCAAATCACGCAGTAGGACACTTCCTGGAAGATGAAATCTGTTACAACATAGCTAATATCTTAGCTCAATTCAGCTACACAACACGCTAATCCTACGGCCAGAAGCATACTTCAATCTTACACTTCTACGCAGGCAATAAATACTGAAAACCAAGTCATATCTACAAGGAATGCTCACCCAAAAGCCCACGCTAGCAGAAGAACGTACGTACAGACTTTCCTTAAGAAAGCTTTGAACTCCAGCAGCTTCGCGTTTCCACACCAGCGCTAATACAGGGTTCGAAAAGGGCAGCAAACGAAAGAGCTAAGCTAGGGGAGTCCAGCGCCACTCAAAACGTCAAAAACAGAAGCTGGATGCGATGGAGATCGGCGATGGAAAATCACGGTGAACAGTAGCTCGACGAAGGTTTGGGGAGGAAGATAAGAAATATCTGGCTCTCAATTATTCTAAGTCTACAAAACGACACCGTTCCAACTTATCTAAACGACGCCGTAGCAACCACCAGCAGACAACAGCTCTCGCAAGCAAAACAACCAAGAGCTGATAGCAGCTCTCGCTACAAAGCAATCTATCTGCTGGTCGTGAGAAAACACTCAAAACGACGACGCATCTACTAATCCAAAACGACGCCACTTTGGTTACGCAAACAAAGCTGCCAACAGCTGATCTCTAAACACAAAGCTCCAAAACGCAGCGTTTCCACTTAATCAAACGACGCCGCTTCACAACGCTCTTGTATTTGCGCGCCTGCTGGTCAGCAGCAACCATCGCAACACAAATACTACCAGCAACAAGTAAAACGTCACGCCTACGTCACCACATCTATCGATAGCTCTTGCAACTAATTCCACAAGCCATCTGCTGATCACTGCTCACAAGCGCATCTGTTGAATTCAATAGTCAACATTCCAAAATGTTGACTAACACGCGTCACTTCCTCGCTCAATCTCACGCTACGCGCGATGTCTGCCAGCAGCAACTTCAATTCGCACCAAAGCCAGCAGATCTTCATGCGTCACGCTGATGTCACCATATCTGCTGATTCCAATTCCACCAGCAGGGGCTATAGTAACTTTGACCAGCGTTGACTCCGCTACAGTAGCGTGCTATTAACAGCTTTGCACCAAAATTTGCTACGATATAATTCTCCAAAATTCAATGCAACATTCGAAATCAGCAGGAACTTCAATCCTTTCGCAAATTCCTC
>KV018140.1:1096-18645 GCA_001598015.1 Dorcoceras hygrometricum
ACACTATTATCCCCTCAGATAGCATATGATATCCACGCATGTCTGCGAGCGGTGAATCCTCGACAACGCTGCATCGACTCCTACATGCATCGGGCTCTTACCCAATCCCGACGCCTTATGACCCCAAGTGAGTCGGCAAACGAGTCCAAGTGAGACGCCTATCATGTAGAGTCTCAATGACGTTTCGAGTCGTGAGGACTAATCAGTACAACCAAGACCTTGGACTTATCCACTCGACAAATGATAACCACTTGAAAAGTCCGAACGAGGGTAGTTCGATAGATCACCAGGTCACTATCTATCTGCATGCTCAGAACATCACAATGTTCCCTACCAATGAAACATGGTACTTCGCATCGCAGATACTAGTCTCGAACTCGGGCGGCCTTATCCTCATTTTGACGGCCCAATCGACTAGGAACATGTTTAGAATACACAGTGACTATTAGATGTGTTTCATGATAGCCGTCATACCCACTATCACATCTAACATACACTTTAGTGTATTCTAGGCCTTTACTCAACGCAATTGTAAATCATCATACACACAATGAAAGTAAATAATGCCATATAAATAAATGCGAATATCATATATAAAGATTGTTTCATATAAGAGTCTATAAACCCACACGCCACAAGTTGGCTTGTTGGGCATCTACTCTAACAAAAACAACAACCATGTAAATTTTGTAAAATCATCAACAACAACGAGGGTGTAATTTGTTCCCCCTAAGCTCGTTACACGTATAGGACCAAAAGGATCCATATGTAAAAGCTCTAAGCTTCGGGAAGAAAGAATACCGCCTTTCATTTTAAAAGTTGAACGAATATGTTTTCCCAACTGACATGCTGAACAAATCTTGTCTTTAGGAAAATTTATTTTGGGAATACCCGAAACCAATTCGAGCTTACTCAGTTTGGCAAGAGTTTTGAAATTTAGATGGTTCATTCTTAGATGCCACAGCCAGCTCTTGGAATAGTCAGCTGCTAGGAAAATCTGTTCAGATCCCAGATGCTCTGACCAGTTGACAATGTAGGTATTCCCCAATCTGTTTCCTACTAACACTGTCATCCCATCTGAGTTCTGAACTGTGCACGTGTGCTTTTGAAAGTTAACTGTGTAACCACTATCACACAGCTGACTTATACTGATCAGATTATAGCACAAATTTTCAACAACAAGGATATCATTGATGGAAATGTTACCATGGGTAAGCTTACCCTTACTGTTAAAGTAAAATTTATAAGTTTTGGTGATAACAAAAATAAAACAAGAATTGGACTTAACAATGACATTCGAGTAATCAGACTTCATGGATATCAGGTGTGTCTTATCGGGTTAAAGATTTTGATCAGATTTGGGTTTTGGAACAGTTGGGTTATCGGGTCAGTTTATTCAGTTTATCAGGTCAGGTCTCTACTGTTGAAAGTGCTCTAGAGTGATTCAGATGTCTTCGTATCAGACTTCGTTATTGAATCAGCGATGGTGTCTGTCAACAGAACTGTCCGTATTATTGTGACCAGTTAAAGTATCAGACCTCGTTTTCTTGACTCAGCTGGTCTTATTCATGGTTGAAAGTAATCATATGTCCTGGTAACAGATGTCGTTATATTGTCTCTAACAGATGCCGTTGCAAAGGAATCGAAGGATTTTCAGACAAAAGTTATTTGAAAGAGTCTTACAATTAAGGTATCAGATCTCTCCTATTCCACAACTTACAAAACGGGGGATATATCAGATTTCGTTACGCAATAAGATATCGCAAGTAGTCAGATGACTCTATGCATTCAGATGTGACAGCTATATATATTCGATCAACGATGAGTTAATCAATCTTCTTCAAGAAAGAAAGAACTGATAAATAGAAAACTTTCAGGCGCAAACGACGAACAAATTCAAACGCTATCTATATTCAAATTGGAAAGAATCAATGGTGAAGATTGAATCATACAATTGCCTGTAATTAAGGAGACACTGTCAGTGCTATTTTGGGTAAATAGTACACAGTATACACAGGACGTTATACGGTGTTTGCACAAATATGAAAAAAGACATTCTGGCTTTGACGAAGCGTAAATTGCCTTTTGCATACCGTAATCGTGATTCGTTGAAGATTTTCAGAGGAGAATATCCTTCTGGCTATCTTTATGACCGTTGGAGAACAAAGGGTATAAATGGCTGAAATTTGAATTGAAGAAGCTCTCGCTTACTCTCCTTCACTCTGCCATTCTCCGTCTCCATTGTTCTCGAGCTTATTGCTTCTACGCTATCATTCACGAAAAAGCTCATACCTTCACTGGACGTGTTCATTGCAAAAATACTCCAAAGTCCAGTGCATCAAACTCGAAGAACAGTCAACCCAGATTTCATAGATTTAATCTTCGAGTTCATCTTCTGGTTACCTTGTGTAATCGAGTCTTGTTGTTAAAATCAGAAGATTAACAGCACTCACAAAAACCTTGTACTTCACTGTTATACTCATATTGAGTCTGTAACGAACTTGCTGTGTGAAGCAGTTCGAGAAACCAAGATAGTTGTAAACAACAGCTGCGTCTGCTTGTTGTTTGGTGTTGCTAGGAGTTCACCTAGAGCAAGGCTCGATGATTGGGTGTTTACAGAGTTTTACATTACTGCATTTATTTATTACGTATACTGTTCACTGATCAATCGGTTATTTTCGCACATTTACTGTTAACCGAGAATCAGCTTTTGGGACTGAGATACCTTAAATCTGGTAACTCGGATTTAAGTTAAGCGATTCTTGTAAAAATCGTTTTAAAGGTTTCGAAAATATTAAAATAACAAGGAGTTCATTCAACCCCCCCTTCTGAACTCCTAGGCCTGGTTTTATTCTATCAATTGGTATCAGATCCTGCGCTATCTCAGTTATTGAACAATTGTTGTTTGTGCTTTATATATTTCATATGATGACCGGACGATCTGTATGCAAGCACATTTGGCTGCTCAGGACGACGACATATGGTCAGTCATTACCGATGGTCCGATGAAAATAATGAAGGTCAATACAGCTATTTCTATGACAGAAGGAGGACCTGAATACGTTGAGAAGAAAAGATACGAGTATACAAATGAGGACAAAAAGAAAGCGAACTTGGATAATGTGGCCAGGGACATCCTCTACAAGACGCTGGACAAAAACATTTTTAGCAAAATAAAAACCTGCGCCACATCAAAGGAAATTTGGGAGAAGCTGACACAAATTTGTGAAGGCAATGATGAGAAGAAGGAAAATAAGCTCACGGTGGCTCAACAGAAATATGAATCTATTAAGATGAAAGATGGAGAGACTATGACAGAGTTTGATGAAGATCCTGCGCTATCTCAGTTATTGAACAATTGTTGTTTGTGCTTTATATATTTCATAATGACAACTTCTCACACAAAATTCCTATGTTTTCCAAGGAGGACTATGATGACCGGACGATCTGTATGCAAGCACATTTGGCTGCTCAGGACGACGACATATGGTCAGTCATTACCGATGGTCCGATGAAAATAATGAAGGTCAATACAGCTATTTCTATAACAGAAGGAGGACCTGAATACGTTGAGAAGAAAAGATACGAGTATACAAATGAGGACAAAAAGAAAGCGAACTTGGATAATGTTGCCAGGGACATCCTCTACAAGACGCTGGACAAAAACATTTTTAGCAAAATAAAAACCTGCGCCACAGCAAAGGAAATTTGGGAGAAGCTGACACAAATTTGGGAAGGCAATGATGAGAAGAAGGAAAATAAGCTCACGGTGGCTCAACAGAAATATGAATCTATTAAGATGAAAGATGGAGAGACTATGACAGAGTTTGATGAGCGCTTTAGTGCTGTTGTTATCGAGCTAACAAGTCTGGGCAAAGAGTACAACAACAGGGAGCTGGCACTCAAGGTGATGAGAGCATTGCCCAGGGAATGGGATTTAAAGACAATGGCTATGCGGGAATCAAAGGATCTGAATAAGCTGGAGCTTCATGACTTGTTCGTGAACCTTAAAGCATACGAGTTTGAGTTGGAGATAAGATCTAAATCTGGACCATCGAAATCCCAATCAACCAAAGCGTTAGCTGCTACATCTTTTGAACAGTTCTCTCCTAGCACAAGCAAATCAGCTGAACAGCTCAACAATGACACCATGTCCCTCTTCGTAAAGAAGTTTGGGAAATTCATGAGAAGATCCTACAATCCTTCTGCTCCTTATAATAATGTTCATAAATCTGACAAAATTAGTGCTAATATGAACTGTTTTAATTGTGGCCGTCCAGGACATTTTGCAGCTGATTGTAACTGGCCAAAGAAGGAGGATAGATACAAAAGAGATGAGAAGAATGATGATCGAACCAAAGAGAGATCCAAGGATAGGAGGATGAGAACAAGATCTGACAGAAGGCCCAATAGGAAGAATGACATAAAGGTGCTAGTTTCTGAGGAAAGCAACAAAAACTGGGCTGATACCGATTCAGATTCTACTTCCAGCAGCTCCTCATCCAGCGATAGTGAACAAGAAGATGTTCACTGCCTCATTGTCAATCAGACTTCAGAAGATGAGGTATTCGATTTTTCAAATGTTGAATTTACACGAGAGGACCTAATCAGTGAACTAAATGATATGGTCCAAGAGTAAAGGAAGCTTTCTCACACATTTGAGAAAATAAAAGCTGAAAACAAAAGTCTGAAAAATAGTTCAATAGAATCAAGTACTGATAAGCTTGAGCACATTGACAGTTTAAAGACTGAGTTATGTAAGCTAATGATGGAAAATGAATCATTGAGAAATAAGTCTATTGAACTCAAAGCTGAAAATGAAAGATTAAATGAAGTGATGAGCTCCTGGAATCAGTCTTCTCGTTCTCTAAATAGGCTTCATGAAACCCAAAAGCAACCCCATGATAAAACTGGCTTAGGTTTCAATGCTGGTGAAAGCAGCTATGGAGAAATAAATACTCAATCACATATGGCATATGATAAATTCAAAAAGATGAATTTTGTCAAGGCCAGTGTGATACATGACAGCTGTGAGTCGATGGCATATAATGACCAGACCTCTCCAAAGTTGAATCATAAAGGAAAATTTGGTATCGGCTATCATAAACCTGAGAACTCCAAGCCAAGCTGGCTAAAGAACAAACTGGACAAAGATAAAGCGAAAGCAGGTTCTAAGTCATTTGTTTCTCACCAGCCAAGGCGTAGTTCAAAGAAGGTAAAATCTGATTGGAGAAAGGTTCAGCCAAGGAGAGATCTGAATGGTCAAAATATGAAATCAAAACTCAACAGATCTCACCGTACTTCTGCACAGACCCTTATGGGCTATCATACTGGGAAAGCTGTCAAAGTAGTTCAAGTATGGGTCCCGAAAGGGGTAATCCTATCTGGACCCAAGTAAAATTGGGTACCAAAATCTGTTTGTATGATTGCAGGACAACAGGTACAAAGCTGCTGATGAATCAATCATATGGTACCTGGACAGCGGCTGTGCAAGACATATGACTGGAAACCAAAAGCTACTGACAGATGTCATTCCGCACAAAGGAGCAAAACTAGTTTTTGCTGATAATGCTCACGGTAACACTGTGGGTAAGGGTAAGCTTACCCATGGTAATTTCTATATCAGATGTCTTGGTTGTTGATAATCTGAGTTATAATTTGATTAGCATTAGTCAGCTATGTGACAAGGGTTACATAGTTAACTTTCAACAACACACGTGCACAGTTTAAAGCTCAAATGGTCTGACCGTATTGATAGGTAAAATATCGGGAAATACCTATGTTATCGATTGGTCAGAGCAGTTGAGATCTGAACAGTTATGCTTAGCAGCCAACTCTTCCAAGAGCTGGTTGTGACATCAGCGAATGAACCATCTTAACTTTAAAACTCTTTCCCATTTGAGTCAGCATGAACTGGTTTCTGGTATGCCCAAAATCAATTTTTCTAAAGACAAGATCTGTGCCGCATGTCAGCTTGGTAAACAAATTCGTTCTACTTTTAAAAAGAAAGACGGTAATGTTCTTTCCGTATCTTATAGCTTTACATATGGATCTTTTTGGTCCTATTCCCGTAACTAGCTTAGGGGGAACGAACTACACCCTTGTTGTTGTTGATGTTTTACAAAATTCAATTGGGTGCTGTTTTTAAAAGCAAAATCTGATACCGCTGACCAACTCATTCGGCTTTTAAAACGTTTACAAAATGATAGATTTTTTACAGTCAACAGGATAAGAAGTGATCGTGTACCGAGTTTTTAAATCAAAAATTATCTTCTTATCTTGATGACATAGGGATAAAGCATGAGCTTTCTGCAGCTAGAACTCCTCAACAGAACGGGCTAGTTGAGAGGAGAAATCGCACTTTAAAAGAAGCTGCAAGATCTATGATTGCTTATTCTGGCATTTCACAAAAATTCTGGGCAGAAGCAGTTAATAC
Source organism: Dorcoceras hygrometricum (assembly GCA_001598015.1). Classification (NCBI taxonomy): domain Eukaryota; kingdom Viridiplantae; phylum Streptophyta; class Magnoliopsida; order Lamiales; family Gesneriaceae; genus Dorcoceras; species Dorcoceras hygrometricum. The sequence continues at coordinate 7,533 of KV018140.1, forward strand.
AGCTTGCTATACTCAGAACAGATCTATGATTAACAAGTTGCACGATAATACCCCATATGAGATCTGGAGTGGCAAGAAACCTGATATTTCATATTTCAGGGTGTTTGGGTGTAGATGTTTTATTCATAATAAAGGTAAGAAGCACCTAACAGCTTTTGATGCAAAATCTGATGCAAGAATCGTCCTAGGTTATTCAGCAGTGAGCAAGGCTTATCGAGTATTCAACAATAGAAGTCTAACTGTTGAAGAGTCAGCACACGTTGTCTTTGATGAGACAAGTTTTAGATCCAACTCAGCTGCGAGCCTTAACGATCTATGTACACATCTAGAATCATCCAGCATTGATGACTCAGATGATGACGTGGCACAACAAAGACATTAAGCAAAGATGGAACCAGCACTGGACACACCGCACAACACTGCTCAACGAGATCTGACATGTAATACAGTAGTCATCGATTTGACTAACGTTGACTCAACGCAGGATCAGATATCTCCAAGTGTGCCTGCTGCTGGAACTGAAGCGACAAATGCACAAGATATTCAAACAGATGGTGTTCAACCAGTGTTGCACAAACAGATCTCGCCATACATCGACCAACATCTGAAGCACCAGTTGCGAGTACTTCACATCAATTGGTATCTAGACCAACATCTGATGCACAAGCCAGCAACGCGAACCATCAATTAACATAGAACAATCCAGATGTGGCTATTCAGCAAGACATCCAAGCAGAACAAGGATCAAACCCAATTGGACTTGATCTCCGGTGGAATATAAGTCATCCACCTGAGCAGGTCATAGGTAACATCGAATCTCCTGTTCGCACACGAAGCCAGCTTATGCATGATCATTTTCGATTCAGCATTCATCTCGCATATAGAACCTAAGCAAATAGATGAAGCCTTAGCAGACCCAAGCTGGGTAGAAGCTATGCAGGAGGAACTAAATCAGTTTAAGAGAAATAACTTATGGCAACTTGTACCTAGACCTTCAAATCATTCAGTTATAGGAACTAGATGGGTCTTCAGGAATAAACTGAATGAAGATGGAATAGTAACAAGAAACAAAGCTAGACTGGTAGCCCAAGGATTTAGGCAAATGTAAGGAATAGATTTTGATGAAACCTTTGCACCAGTAGCTAGATTAGAAGCCATTCGCATGTTCCTTGCATACGCTGCATTTAAAGATTTTAAAGTATTTCAAATGGATGTTAAGAGTGCATTTCTTAAAGGCATTCTAACAGAGGAAGTGTATGTTGTACAACCTCCTGGCTTCGTAGTTCATACATATCCAAACCACGTTTATAAATTGGATAAAGCTCTGTATGGGTTGAAGCAAGCACCCAGAGCTTGGTATGATACACTGTCCAAATTCTTAATCGATCATGATTTCACAATAGGCACAGTGGATAAGACACTATTTAAATTTGTCAAAGTTGATCATGTTCTGTTAGTTCAGATTTACGTTGATGATATAATATTTGGGTCAACTAACCCCAAGCTATGTCAAAAGTTCTCTAAGCTGATGCAGGACAAATTTGAGATGAGCATGATGGGCGAGCTAACGTTCTTTCTGGGCTTACAAGTTCGACAGCTGGAAAATGGAATTTTCATTAACCAAGCCAAATATACGAAAGAACTACTGAAGAAATTTGGCATGGACAACTGTTCAGCAGCCGCGACCCCAATGAGCTCATCAATCAAGATGGACAAAGACGAAGCTGGTACTGCCATTGAGGTATCTCTTTATCGCGGTATAATTGGCTCTTTGCTATACTTAACTGCTAGCAGACCAGACATCATGTTTGCTGTTTGTATGTGTGCTAGATTTCAAGCAGAGTCTAAACAATCACATTACATAGCCGTGAAAAGGATTTTAAAATATTTGAAAGGAACTTCCAACGTGGGTCTTTGGTATCCCAAAGACTCAGGCTTTCAATTAATCGGTTATAGTGATGCAGATACGCAGGATGTAGGATTGATCATCGTAGCACCAGTGGGACATGTCAATTTTTGGGAGATCGCCTGATTTCCTGGTTCAGTAAGAAGAATACATCAATTGCAACGTCCACAGTTGAAGCGGAGTACTTAGCTGCCGGCAGCTGTTGTGCTCAAATTCTCTGGATTCAACACCAGCTTAAGGACTATGGCATTGATGCTTCTGAAGAGCCTATTCTCTCTGACAACACCAGTGCTATTGCTATCACTCAAAACCCTGTGCTGCATTCAAGAACAAAGCATATAGACATCAGGCATCACTTTATAAGGGACCACGTGCTAAAGAAAGACGTCCGGCTGGAGTATGTGTCGATTGAGCAGCAAGTTGCTGAAATCTTCACAAGGCCTCTACCAGACTCTAAGTTTTCTTATTTTAGAAACATATTAGGTCTCTTAGAACTGCCTTAAATTGTCTGTGTGCTAAAAATTTGCAGGTTGAACAGCTTCTGGCTTTGTCAAATCTGAGTCTACTGTTCAGGGGGAACATTGTGGAATTCAGGTTTGATAAAATATCAGACTTGGGAGAATCTCAGCTTTAGGGGGAACGAGAGATATGCATTAATAAGTGATGAGTCAACTGAATATGTGAGATCTGGATACACTCAGATGTCATGTATACACAGTTGATGCTTATCCATGATCAGATCTCGCAACACCTCTGCTGATACATTAAACAGATCTCTTTGGTTGTGACGTATATTAATATTGGAGCGTGTTTTACTTTTCACTATATGATTAAAATATTTGAAAATCTTTTCAAAATCATTTCAAAATATTTTACGCGCCGTCGGATGACTGACACGTGGTTGTCATCATACGAAATGTCACATCTATATTTTTCTCTCTCTAATACCTTTCCACTTTCCTAGTATATACTTACGGCGCTTCATTTTATTTTCTCCTTACCTTGCAATATTTCTCTCTAGCACTCTTGCGCTTTGCTCTCTGTGCGTTCTATTTGCAGATAATCCTTCAGGCATTTCTCTTGTTCATCTACTAGCTCAATGGCATCATCTTTTATCTCCAACGCTCTATCAACTTCGACTCCGTTCTGTAAATCACCGATAACGCTGAAGTGGTCAGTATGTTCAAGACTCTTGAATCTACCGGTATTAGGGGATTTCAGGGATGCCATCAGTTCTATACAAAAGGGAACTGGAGCAGTTCTTTGATACAGCCATGGTAAAAGACGGGGACATTACTTGTGAAATTTCAGGCAAAGTTGTAGCTATTTCTGAGGACTTATTTGCGGGAGTGTATGGATTGCCAACCGCGGGGTTGGTGGATTTATCTGAGGTTCCCAAGGACTTGGTGTATGATGCTCGGAGAATCTTTTCTCAATCAGGCGAGCCTATCTCCACCTACGGCAAGAAACGATTGATGAAATATGAGTTCCATCTTCTGAACGATATTCTGGCTAAGTCAATCACTGTAAAGACAGGTTCCTTTTATGCTGTGACGCATGAGATATTTTTAATGACGACTGCCATTCACTTTGGCATTCAGGTAAACTGGAGCAAAATTTTGTTTGGTGTATTAAAGGAGATGGTGGACAAAACTCTTAAGAAAGCCAAGGGTTTTGCGGCTCAGATATGCGTACTTCTGAACGGTGACCCTACAGTTATGATGGGAGAAGCGACAACTTTCCCGCCTTTGAAGATTTTTGTCCGCAAAGACAGTAAAAACCTATGTTGCTACAAACGAAACTATCGATGCACGTGGCAAATCAGATGAGCCCGATGTGGCTAAAATTGCTAGGTCGAAGAAGCGACCAATTGCTACTGATGATGAGCCAGCTGTTACCAAGAAGAAGCGGACGTCGAAAAGAAAAGCCTCTTCTTCAAAAGACAATATGGATATTGTGTCTGTTGCACAGGAAGCCATTCCTCTTCAAACCTTTGAGTCCTCTACAGCTGTGTCTGCTGAGCAATCTCCAGTGCCTAAGTGAAAATAGAAATATAGAAGGCTGAGGTTGCAAACGAGCCCTGGTGATGAGCATGTTGAGAAACGGGCCTCTGTGGAGGAAGCTGAGGAACAAAGTGACGAGCCAACCGCTGATACTATTGAGAAGGAAACTGTATCAACTGCTGATGAAGTTGATAGTGTTATTGCACAAGTTCTGGCTGAGACTGCACAGATGGAAGAAACAGAAATCGTTGAAAGGGAACAGCCCCTTGAAACAGGTGTCGGAGAAGAAACAGTTGTTGAGGGTCAGGCAGTTGTAAAAGCTGATGAAGTTGAGCACTGGTTTAATTTGTCATACGAGGAATTTACTGCTCGAAAAGCTGATAGATTAGTTGAATCAGCTAGTGAGACAGATGGAGAACAGGAAACAGTTGCTTATGAAACAGGTGTTGGGTAGCAGCAGTTGCAGACATTTGATGAGCTAGAGAACAGGATAGACGCATCAACTGATTATTTTGTGACAGAGCCGGTAGCGGGAATGGAACTCGCAGATGTTATTCCAACTGTTGAGGAGAAGACCTCTACTGATGAGGCAATGACTCTGGAGGAGATTTTATTGACAATTCCTTATGGTTGCTCTTTGCCGTCCACTACTGGCGAAGTGACCAAAATTCAATTAGGAAAGAGTATCTCAATTCCTGGGGTCGATGAAGGGGACTAGTACAAGTCCAGTATTCCCAAGATTCTTGCTGCAGGGGAAGGCACCCCTTCTGGAAAGAGATCCGATTAAAGGCATCCCGCCCAAAGAAATTTTTTCTCTGATTCTTGCAAACATTAATTTGCTTGTACAGTTGCGAGAGAAGGTGATCGATGAGGTAGACAGATTTTTCAATTCTTTCAGCTTCAAGAAGTTAGAAAATCTGAAGATAGAAGAAATTTATGCTAAGGAGGAACTCGTTTTGTCATGGGCTGAAGCAGATTCTACGAGGATAGCTCTTCACAAGAGAATGTATATACTTACAAAAATACAGGGAGCTGTTGATCCAGAAGTTTTTGGAGGTTCGTAAATCAAATTTTGTTCCCAGTGATGGTTCTTCAGCCACTAATCTCAAAGTATTGATTGGTTATCAGATCTTCATCTGTTTGTGTTAGAAGAGTTGAAAGAACAGATGCTGGCACACGGTCTTACGTGGGAGAAGACGTGCTGCTCGAAAATTTTTGAGGGAAGACAGCGTGATCGCGATGCAATAATCGCCCGATCAAACCCAAATGTCAAATCTCTTTGCTAGCTTAGAACCATGACCACGGTTTATGGGTCCCTTGTTATTCAAGAGGGAAATGATTTGTGGAAGCCTACTCCCGGGCCAGTTGCCCCTTCCAATTTTGAAGTTTCGCGTCAGCTTTCTTATGTGGAAACACTTCCACCTGTTAGTGAGTTCTTTAAGATGATGCGGAAGAGATGGCAGACGTATGTATAGAGGCTATTGAATTCTTTTTCTCTGGGAAACTGCTGCCAGTACGTTCTCTAAATTTTTGTCGCGCTATTACTGTTGTACAGCCGGTTTCAGAGTTTGGTTATCGTAGGCCAACCGTTACTTCTTGGGGATGGTCTCAGTTGTGTACAGCGTTTTTCCGATACAGTATATTTAGTGGGTTGCTCACAGTTGATTTCAGTATTTCCGGTTCAGCTACCGTTTTGATCAGACCTTCTTTGGGCTCTGCTAATATTTTTGATACAGGTGTACAGTTACCACAAATTTCTTTTTCTCCAGCTTCAGTTTTTGCTTCCGATGTACAGTTAATTACTTCTTCAGATGCTGCCAATCAAGATGTACAGATGGATATTGATCGACATGGCGATTCGCCAGATTCCTCTGCTGACTCCTCCTTGCACTTCAGTTCCGATGATATTCCTTTGGAGGATGACACAGTTCATAATCAGATTTCTCTATCAGTTTTCTCCACCGATCTCACAGAGGCCTTTGCTCAATTACGCGCATCAGTTGAACAAATTCATTTTGAGAAAATCAGGCGTAAGGATGATGTAGATAAACTCAGGGATATACTTTTAATGCACATCCGTGACCTTGAGAGATAATTTTATGGACGATTTGATGAACAGGACAGGGCTTACAGGGCTTTGCTTAACAATATTCGCAAAGATATTCATGACCAAAAGACCGTGCTGTCGCTGGATGTTCTCACATCTCAATAGAAGCTTAGTACCCAAGTGACTGCTGTTGCCTTAGATAATGCTGACATCAGAAAGGAGGTCAAAGATCAAAGAGCAATATTAACAGACTTGGATGGGCAGGTTGCTACTGTTCACAGTGAATTATTGGACTTCCGTGCGAAAGCCGAAGAGAATAATCTAAATATCTCCACCAACTTGGCTTCCTCGTTGATTACATCAATAGAGGTGGTGATGCCAAAAAGGGGGAAGGTGGCAGTAGCAGCCGAACTCAACCGCCTCCTGATGATCAAAGTAGACCCAGTGGGGAAAGTGGAAGCAGAGCAGATGATCAGATCAGACTTGGTAGAGGCAGTGTCAGTAGAGAAGGTGGAAACAGAGGGGTAGTGAAAGAAGAAGAGACGACAGAAGTGGTTCGTCAAAGAGAAGGCGATCTGATAGTGGAGGTGGCGAATCGGGAGTTGAATCGGGTATTCGTGGTATAACTTATGGACCATATCTACCACCCAAGAGAGGTGCAAAGTGGTTTCTGTTTGGAGAAAAACTGTTTTATTATTTGGTTTAGTCTTCTTTTGTACAGTGTTCAGTCTATGATATTTATAATATTTCAGCAGACTTTGCGCAATTCATCTTGTCTATATAAGTCTCAAGGCTACTAAGTTTTGTCATCAGAAAAAAGGGGAAAATTGTTAAAGTAAAATTTATAAGTTTTGGTGATAACAAAAATAAGACAAGAATTGGACTTAATGATGAAATTCGAGTAATCAGACTTCGTGGATATCAGGTGTGTCTTATCGGGTTAAATATTTCTATCAGATTCGGTTTTTGGAACAGTTGGTTTATCGGGTAAGTTTATTCAGTTTATCGGGTCAGGTCTCTACTGTTGAAAGTGCTCTATAGTGATTCAGATGTCTTCGTATCAGACTTCGTTATTGAATCAGCAATGGTGTCTGTCAACTGAACTGTCCGTATTATTGTGACCAGTTAAAGTATCAGACCTTTTTTATTGACTCAGCTGTTCTTATTCATGGTTGAAAGTAATCATATGTCCTGGTAACAGATGTCGTTATATTGTCTCTAACAGATGTCGTTGCAAAGGAATCGAAGGATTTTCAGACAAAGGTTATTTGAAAGAGTCTTACAATTAAGGTATCAGATCTCTCCTATTCCACAACTTACAAAAAGGGGGATAAATCAGATTTCGTTAAGCAATCAGATTTCGCAAGTAGTCAGATGTCTCTATGCATTCAGATGTGACAGCTATATATATTCGATCAGCGATGAGTTAATCAATCTTCTTCAAGAAAGAAAGAACTGATAAATAGAAAACTTTCAGGCGCAAACAACGAACCGATTCAAACGCTATCTATATTCAAATTGGAAAGAATCAATGGTGAAGATTGAATCGTACAATTGCCTAGAATTAAGGAGACACTGTCAATGCTATTTTGGATAAACAGTACACAGTATACAGAGGACGTTATACGGTGTTTGCACAAATATGGAAAAATGACATTCTGGCTTTGACGAAGCGCAAATTGCATTTTGCATACACTAATCGTGATTCGTTGAAGATTTTCTGAGGAGAATATCCTTCTGGCTATCTTTATGACCGTTGGAGAACAAAGGGTATAAATGGCTGAAATTTTAATTGAAGAAGCTTTCGCTTACTCTCCTTCACTCTGCCATTCTCCGTCTCCATTGTTCTCGAGCTTATTGCTTCTACACTATCATTCACGAAAAAGCTCATACCTTCACTGGACGTGTTCATTGAAAAAATACTCCAAAGTCCAGTGCCTCAAACTCGAAGAACAGTCAACCCAGATTTCATAGTTTAACCTTCGAGTCCATCTTCTGGTTACCTTGTGTAATCGAGTTTTATTGTTAAAACCAGAAGATTTACAACACTCACAAAAATCTTGTACTTCACTGTTATATTTATATTGAGTCTGTAACGAACTTGCTGTGTGAATCGGTTCGAGAAACCAAGATAGTTGTAAATAGCAGCTGCGTCTGCTTGTTGTTTGTTGTTGCTAGGAGTTCACCTGGAACGAGGCTCGGTGATTGGGTGTTTACAGAGGCTGTACTCATCAAATCTTCTATTGGAACCTTCCTGAAAAGGACGAAGGGGAGACGTAGGATATTGTATCTGAACTTCCATAAACAAATTCTTGACTCTATACTTTTACATTGCTGCATTTATTTATTACGTATACTGTTCACTGATTAATCGGTTTATTTCCGCACATTTAATGTTAACCGTAGAAATCAGCCTTTGGGACCACAATAATAGGTTTTGTGTAATTCAAAACACAGATCTGGATCTGTTATCCAGATCCATCAGATATCATTAATGGAAATGTTACCATGGGTAAGCTTACCCTTACCCACAGTGTTACCGTTTGAGTTATCACCAAAAATAATTTTGGCTCCTTTGTGTTGCATCACATCTGACAGCAGCTTTGGATTTACCATCATGTGCCTCGCACATCCGCTATCCAGATACCAAATGATAGATTCTTCTGAGGCTTTGTACCTGTTGTCCTGCAATCATGAAAATAAACTTTTGGTACCCAATTTTACTTGGGTCCAGATAAGATTACCCCTTTCGGGACCCATACTTGAATTACTTTTATAGTTTTCCCAGTATGGATATCCACTAGGGTTCGTGTAGAAACATTACGTGATCTGTTGAGATTTGGTTTCGCACTTTGACCATTCAGATCTCGTTTGGGCTAAAACTTTACCCATACATATTTGGCCTTCGTCGAACCACGTCTTTGCTGGTTCGGAACAGACGACTTAGATCCAGCTTTCGCTTTATCTTTCTCAAGTCTGTTCTTTAGCCAACTAGGCTTGCAGTTCTCAGGCTTGGTATAACCAATACCTTGTTTTCTCTTATGGTTCAGCTTTGGCGAGATCTGATCATCGTACTTCACCGACTCACATGCATCGTGTATCACACTGGCTTTGAAAAAATTCATCTTCTTGAACTTGTCATAGGCCAGATCTGATGAGTACTATTTTCCCCAGAGCTGCTTTCACCAACACTGAAACCTAAGCCAGATTTGTCATTCAAAGGCTTTTGGGTCTCGTGCAGCTTTCCCAAGGAAACAGAAGACTTAGTCCAGGAGCTCATCACTTGACTTAATCACTCATTCTCAGATGAGAGCTCATAGGACTTGGTTCTCAAAAGATCATTCTCGATTTTCAGCTTACTTAACTCTGTTTGTAAACTGTCAGTATCCTCAAGCTGAGCAGTGCTTGATTCAACTGAGCTATTTTTCAAACATCCGTTTTCACCTTTGATCTCCTCGAATGTCTGAGATAACTTACGGTACTCATGGACCATTTAATTTAGTGCGTTGATAGGGCCCTCACGTGTAAATTCGGTATTGGAGAAATCAAATACCTCATCATCCGTTGTTTGCTTGGCGATCAGGCAGTGAACCTCTTCTTGCTCGCTTTCACTAGCAAAGCTGCTTTAGGTAGTCTCCGAATCTGAATCCGCCCAGTTCTTGTTGCTTTCCTCTGCAACAAGTACTTTTCGATCATTCTTTTTGTTGGGCCTCTTCTCAAATCTGGTCCTCTTTCTTTCTGTGGATTTCTCTTTGGATCGCTCTGTGGACCTCTTCCCATCCTTCTTGGGCCTGTTGCAATCTGCTGCAAAATGATCTGCTCGACCATAATTATAACAATTTAAATCAGTAGAGATCTTTTCAGATTTGTGTGCATTGTTATAAGAAAAATAAGGGTTTTGAGTTCTTCTCATAAATTTCCCAAACTTCTTAACGAAGAGGGACATGACGTCATTGCTCAGTTGCTCTTCTGTCTTGCTAGGTGAGCCCTGTTCAGATGTTGTTGTAGCAAGAGCCTTAGTAGGTTGTGATGTTGATGGCGCCTCAGATCTGGTCTCCAGCTCAAACTCGTAGGCTTTCAGATTAGCAAATAGATCGTGGAGCTCAAGCTTGTTTAGATCATTGGATTCTCGCATCACCATTGTCTTAACATCCCATTCCCTAGGTAGTGCTCTCATCACCTTGAGAGTCAACTCTCTTTTGTTGTACTCTTTCCCTAGACTTGTCAGCTCTATCACCACATCACTGAATCTCTCTTCGAATTCCGTCATTGTTTCGCCTTCTCGCATCTTGATGGACTTGTCAGGCCACGTGCGCTAATACAACACTAAATCACAAATATGCGGAAGCATCATGAAAATAGGGGCTAAAAATTTTCGAATAAAGGCCTGATCCAATATCATTTCAAAATACATCATACTTAAAATAGAGTTTAATTCAAAACTCAAACAAGAACACAACAGGTAATCAAAACAAGTCTCAAACTACAGATCCCCCAAATACATAAAGGCACAGGACATCCCCTGGCTCAATATAAGTATAAGTATACTGGGACTCAACCAAACGGGGATCTACTAGCTGAAGCTCCACTCTGCCCAGCCTGATTACCTGTAGCTCCTGCAATGGGCAACACAGTCCCAAAAATACAAAGCAGAAAAAAGAAATTCGAGGTCAAGTCTTAGTACGAAGAACACAATAAAAAGCGTAATTCATATCAGACAATGCAATATAACTATCGTGCAATGCATCAAAGGGCTACCAAGAATCATCGGTAGGAAAACAGAATAGCACAACGACTCAGCTGTGCAATCTCATCAATCATCATCATCTTGTGATCTTCAGGTACGACGACTCAGCCGACCATCACAAAGCAGTGTGGTATTCAGGCGCAACGACTCAGCTGGCCACCACATCAAATCAACGTTGGACCTTTCAGGCACGACGACTCAGCCGGCCGATCACAACGTGTAAAGGGATTCAGTTTTCAATAGAATCGGGCTCAATATGCATGCATGAATGCACAACAAACTCATACTTAATCAATGCATACATCACACGCACAACAGCAATGAGCACAGAAGCAGATAATTCAGCAATCAATGTAGAACACAGCAGTTAACACACAATAGAAATATTCCCAAAGCTGATATCGAAAACT
>KV018140.1:18754-35572 GCA_001598015.1 Dorcoceras hygrometricum
AGCTCCACGGCAACTCAGCAGAAGCTACTACAATCTCGAATCTGTTAAGATACCTCAAAATCAACTCAATTCTGAACTAAAACAGCTTAATTTCTACAGTCCAGTAACTTAACTCAGTTACCTCAACTCTACAAAGCTCTAATCAGCTCTCGAAAGAAGCTTAAATCGGTAAAGAATCACTTACCCAAAGCTGTTAAAGAACAGAAGAACTACTGGTCCACAATCGCAAAGAAACGAACACTGGAACAACTTCGCGCTCCTCAAATCCAGCGACTCCAGCCTCCAAATTGGTACTAATCTAAATCCCTAGAGAAGACGAGCTCAGTGCTACCAATCTTACTCCAAACGGCGACGAAAAACGACGTCAATCGACGTAAATAGGGTTCGAATGAACAGTAGCAGTCGAGGGTTATCGGGGAAGAAGATAGGAAATCTAAGGTTCGAAAATTCTCTAAGTGTCGATCAGCACTTGCATTTAAATCCCCAGTCAAAGCTACAACAGAATTCATCGGCGACTAATTCAGATCTCTCCCCAACTCAGATCTTGGTACCAAACAGCTTTCACTCTAAGGAAGAAGTCTCTCGCAACTGGCCTCAGCTGTCTCGAATCAGACTTTGCTACTCTCTCATAATGCAACACCAAAAACGACGTTGCGCTATCTTAACAAAATGACGTAGCAGAGCTCTACTGCTGAAACAGATCTCTCGCTAGCAACATCTGAACGCGCTAACTACCAGCGGTCAACTCAGCTGTTGACTAACATGCGACAACTTCTCGTACTCGCGCGCTTACGCTAACATCTGCATCTCGCTACACTCTCACTGCTGAGTTGACTAGCGTTGAAATCTGGTCACGCTACTACTGAAAACACAATACGACGTCGCATTACCTCCAACAACGCCACATCTGACCGGTGCTCAAAACGACAGCGTTTTGCTCCCTGCTTGCAACAACTCTCGCAAACACACAAGGGCACATCTGAGCATCCAGATTTCACCCAATATCTGAAAACCCGATACTCAAAAACTCCATTAGCTAATTCCAAATCAAAATCTGGTTAGCTAAAAATCGTACTTATCAAATTCTATTCCTCACATTCTCCCCATCTTAAGAGATTTCGTCCTTGAAATCAAAGACAAACACCGGGAAGAAAATCAACAAAACACTAGAACTCACCAGCACAACTCCACTGTCAAAGCTCAAAGAGATGAGGCCACTCCTGTCTCATCTTCTCTTCAACCTCCCAGGTTGCTTCCTCACGACCATGCTTGCTCCATTGGACCATCACCAACGGAATAACCTTATTCCTCAGCTACTTATCCTTCCTATCTAGAATCTGCACTGGATATTCAACATAGCTCAAGGTAGAATCCAGCTCTACTTCATCTGTCCTCAATAAATGGGACGGATCTGGCTCATATTTCCTCAACATTGACACATGAAACACTTCATGCATCGCTGGTAACTCATCAGGCAGCCTTAATCTATAAGCCAACTGTCCAATCCTCTCAACAATTTCAAAAGGACCAACGAATCTAGGAGCCAATTTACCCTTCCGTCTGAACCTCATTACACTCTTGAAAAAGAGAAACTTTGAGAAACACTCGATCACCAACTTCTAATTCTAGAGGTCGGCATCTCTTATTAGCATAGCTAGCATGTCGATCTTGAGCAGCTTTCATCCTACTCCGAATCAACTCAATCTGATCTTTCATGTGCTGCACAAACTCAGGAGTAGACAACTGTTTCTCACCAATATCTTCCCAGCAGATAGGTGATCTACACTTACGACCATAAAACACTTCGAAAGGGGTCATCCTAATAGTCACTTGGTAGTTGTTGTTATAAGAAAAATCCACTAAGGACAAGGAATCCTGCCAGCCACCACTGAAATCCAAAGCAACTGCTCGCAGCATATCTTCTAAAATCTGAATGGTCCTCTCAGATTGACCATCTGTCTGTGGGTGATAGGCTGTACTCATACCCAATCTCGAACCCATCGTTGTCTGCAAGATCTTCCAGAATCGGGAAGTAAACCTTGGATCTCTATCAGACACTATTGAAACAGGCACTCCATGCATTCTCACTACATGGTCGATGTACAGTCGCGCCATATTCTTCATCGAACACCTTAGATCATAGGGAATGAAATGGGCTGACTTCGACAATCTATCAATCACCACCCAAACAGCATCACATCCCCTACTTGATCGAGGCAAATGAGTCACAAAATCCATGGCGATGTGCTCCTAATTCCACTGAGGCACTTCTAAACTCTGTAGCAATCCACCAGGTCTCATCCTCTCGGCCTTGACCTGTTGACAATTCAAACAACAAGCTACAAATCCGGAAATATCATTCCTCATGCCTTCCCACCAATAGTGAGACTTCAAAGCATGATACATCTTCCTCTTGCTCGGATGCACATTGTAACGACTACAATGAGCTTCATTCAAGATGGATTCCTTCAAATCAATCAAATTCGTAACCACCAATCTACCTAGAAATCTCAAGCATCCATCAAAAGCAACATAAAAATCATCAGACTGACCATTCTGAGCCTTAATCTTCAATTCATGAACATACGGTTCAGTCCTTTGCGCTGTTCTAATTTCTGCTACAACTTGAAAAGAAGAAACCACGAAGTACTGATCACTTGGCTGAAAGCGCCACCCAAAAGTCCCCAAATCCTCATGGACTTTGGATATTCTCATCGACGTCAACATCGCCGGTTGGGATTTTCTACTCAAAGCATCGGCCACTAAATTCATCCGCCCAGGCTGATACTGAATCTCGCACTCAAATCCTCAGCAACTCCATCCATCGGCGTTGCCTCATATTCAAATCTGATTGCGTGAAGATATACTTCAAACTATTGTGTTCGGTGTACACCACAAATTGTTCACCATACAAATAGTGACGCCAAATCTTCAAGGAAAACACCATCGCAGCCAACTCAATATCATGAATGGGGTAACTCGTCTCATGGGGCTTCAACTATCGAGACGCATAGGCTATCACATACCCGTTCTGCATCAACACGCATCCTAAACCACTCAGAGAAGCATCAGAACAAACTACAAAACCTCCAGAACCAGAAGGCAAAGCTAACACAGGAGCAGTAGTCAACTTCTCCTTAAGCAACTGGAAACTAGACTCACACTCTTCAGTCCAAACGAAATTCCTATCTTTCTGGGTCAACTGAGTCATCGGCCTACCTATCGAAGAAAACTTCTCAATGAAACTCCTATAATAGCCAGCCAAACCCAAGAAACTACGGATCTCAGAAACATTCCTAGGTCGCTCCCAGTTAAGAACTGCTTCGACCTTACTTGGATCCACAGAAATACCTTGCGCTAAAATTACATTACCCAAAAAGACAACTCTATCCAGCCAGAATTCACACTTGCTGAACTTCACATACAGCTGTGAGTCTCTCAGTTTCTGCAAAACCAATCTCAAATGCTCTTTGTGCTCTCTGAAGTTCTTTGAATACACCAAGATGTCATCTATGAAGACAATCACAAAATGATCGATATACTCACTGAAGACGTGATTCATCAATCCATGAAGATAGCAGGAGCATTCGTCAATCCAAAAGGCATCACCAAAAACTCATAATGCCCATATCTCGTCCTGAAAGCCGTCTTCGCCACATCAGCTTCTTTGATCCGCAACTGATGATAACCAGACCGTAGATCAATCTTAGAGTATACTGCAGATCTTGCAATTAGTCAAACAAATCATCAATCCTCGACAACGGATACTTGTTCTTAATCGTCGCTTTGTTCAACTGTCGAAAATCCACACACATCCTCATAGATCCATCCTTCTTCTTCACAAAAAGAATTGAAAAGGAAGAAGGGGAGACGTAGGATATTTATATCCGAACTTCCACAAACAAACTCTGAACCCTTACTCTTTACATTACGCATTTATTAATTGTGTTATCTGTTCACAAATTAATCGGCCTTTTTCCGCACATATTTTGTTGGCCGAAAGATTTGATTAAACTGAGATCCTTAAATCTGATAACTCTGATTTAAGTTAAGCAGCGCTAGTAAAACTTTTAAAAGGTTTCGAAAAATTTAAAATACCAAGAGTTCATTCAACCCCCCCCCCTTCTGAACTCTTGCAGCTGTTTCGAACTACATTGATCCTATTTTGGGACTATCACTTCTTCACAAAAAGAATCGGAGCTCCACAGGGCGTCATAGTCGGTCTAATGAAGCCCTTCTCTAACAGATCACGCAACTGCTCTTTGAGTTCCTTAAACTCAGCTGGCGCCAACCAATACGGAGCTCTAGAAATCGGGGCTGTCCCTGGCACCAACTCTATACTGAAGTCAATCTCTCGTCTTGGAGGGAATCCATGAATCTCATCCGGAAACACGTCAGGAAACTGTCAAGCAATTGGAACATCACTCAACTCTACTCGCGGTACTCGGGAAACATCGAAGGCATAGATCATAAACCTTGAATTCTCTAGCGACAACAAACTAAACATCTCCATGGCAGACCCAAAAGGAATCTTAGGTCGCGAATCAGCACCATAGAAATCCCATTTCTCTCCAAATTCAGGCCTAAATATCACTACACCATGAAAACAATCCACTGTCGCTCTATAACTGGACTACACGTCCATTCCCAAGATACAATAAAAATCTCCAATCTCAAGGACAATCAAATTTGTCACTAACACATGCTCATCAAACCTAAGAACACAATCCAACACCACCTCATGGGACAACAAACTCACGCCATCAGGGGTAGATACAGAGACAATATCACACAGTGGGAAGAACTCAACCCACACTCATACACAAACAACTCTGAAATAAAGGAGTGTGATGCTCCAGAATCAAACAAAACTCGTGAAGGAAAATCAAAGATAGCACAAGTACCTGCAATGATCCTCTCAGGCATCTCAGCAGCTTGCTCACTCAACAAGGCGTTCACCTGAGCCTGCTGCGCTCCCGGAAACTGAGGTCTTGAAGGTCAACCAAACCTAGACGGTTCACGGGGTTGGAAGCCTGATCGTTGGGACTGAGCAAAAGGTAACTGTCTCTGCTGTGAAGAACCACCAGCAGAACCTTGTTGCGACTGATTCACTGACTGTCCTCCAGCCGGACACACTCGAGCAAAATGTCCAGGCTGCCCACAGTTATGGCAAAGACCCTGAACTCGATGACACTTCGAAGTCATATGACGACCTCTACACTGTCCGCAAGTCACTCCTCCTCCGGAGCCACTGCCACCAGAACTCACTGAACTAGAAGAACTTGAGTTCGAACGCTTCTTAAACTATTTCCCTTGGGGCTTGAACCTCTGATGATTCGACTGTTGTGGCACCTGAGGAGATTGGAAAGAAGGCATCGCTTCGGGTACAGGTTGAAAACTACGTCCAGCTATCGGCTGAACCTGATTCTGCACCTCCATAAGACTCTCCTCAATTTCCACTGCTCTATCCACAGCCTCATCATACGTCGCAGGGGAAACAGCTAACACATCCGGAACAACTCGGGCCTCAACCCTCTCAGAAATTTGTTCCTCTTTGTCCTCTCCTGGTTCGCAACATGGGGAACATACGACAACAGTGAAGAAAACTGTCTGGCATACTTGGCCACCCTCAAGTTCCCTTGCTTCAAATTGTCGAACTCTCTCTCACGGTTGTTGTAGAAAGACTTAGGGGTATACTCCTGTCGAAAAGGTGCACAGAAGCTCTCCCACAAAATCACAACTCCAGTCTCTCTCATGACACGAGAAGTACCCTTCCACCAGCGTTGCGCATGCTCTCTCAACTGCAACACTGCTAACTTCAGCCTCCGCTCTTGCGAGTACTCCACTGCGTCAAACAAACTCTTCCATGTGCTCAAGCCAGCCTTCAGCCAACAGACCAGCCTCAACACCGGTAAATGTCGGGGGATTCATCCTCTGGAACCTAGCCAACACTAGCTCTATCTCTCCAATCTGTCTCGTTACATCCTCAACCTCTGCATGTCTCTCTTGACGATGCAAATGGATATTCTGCTGAATGCCCTCATCACTATCTGAGGCCCAAGACTCCTCAGCAGAACGTCTAGCAGTCCTACATCTACCTCTCCTCGGCGGAAAACAAATCTCAGGGGTAAGAAAACCAGCAGATAAATCACAGAGGCAGATAATCAAATCACACAATCACAGAGTCAGTCAAAATCAAAACTCAAACTCTGTGCCTAGACTCGAGTGTGATCAAAAGGAAACGAGCTTATCCCAGTTTAAGCTCTGATACCAAAAATGTCAGCCCACGTGCACTAATACAACACTAAATCACAAATATGCGGAAGCATCATGAAAATAGGGGCTAAAAATTTTCGAATAAAGGCCTGATCCAATATCATTTCAAAATACACCATACTTAAAATAGAGTTTAATTCAAAATTCAAACAACAACACAACAGGTAATCAAAACAAGTCTAAAACTACAGATCCCCCAAATACATAAAGGCACAGGACATCCTCTGACTCAATATAAGTATAAGTATACTGGGACTCAACCAAACAGGGATCTACTAGCTGAAGCTCCACTCTGCCCAGCCAGATTACCTGTAGCTCCTGCAATTGGCAATACAGTCCCAAAAACACAAAGCAGAAAAAGAAATTTGAGGTCAAACCTCAGTACGAAGAGCACAATAAAAAGCATAATTCATATCATACAATGCAATATAACTATCGTGCAATGCATGAAAGGGCTACCAAGAATCATCGGTAGGCAAACAGAATAGCACAACGACTCAGCTGTGCAATCACAACGTTGGACCTTTCAGGCACGACGACTCAGCCGGCCGATCACAACGTGTAAAGGGATTCAGCTTTCAATAGAATTAGGCTCAATATGCATGCATGAATGCACAGCAGACTCATGCTTAATCAATGCATACCTCACACGCACAAACAGCAATGAGCACAGAAGCAGATGATTCAGCAGTCATTACAGAACACGGCAGTTAACACACAATAGAAATATTCCCAAAGCTGATATCGAAAACTTCTTAATACATAGCTCAATTCGTACCTCACACTCATCAGATCTTACAACAAGAAGGGCACAGTAAACAACTCAAGTCCACTGCCCAAGCAGCTCCACGGCAACTCAGCAGAAGCTACTACAAGCTCGAATCTGACAAAGTATCTAGCAATTCAGCTTAAATTCTAAAGTCCAGTAGCTTAACTCGGCTACCTAGCTCTACAGAGCACTACTCAGCTCTCAGAAGAAGCTTAAAAAGGGAAAGAATCGCTTACCCAAAGCTGTCGAAGAACAGAAGAACTACTGGTCCACAATCGCAAAGACAAACGAACACTGGAACAACTTCGCGCTCCTCAAATCCAGCGACTCCAGCCTCCAAACTTGTACTAATCTAAAGCCCTAGAGTACATGAGCTCAGTGCTACCAATCTTACTCAAAACGGCGGCAAAAAACGACGGCAATCGACGGAATAGGGTTGGAATGAACAGTAGCAGTCTAGGGTTATCGAGGAAGAAGATAGGAAATCTAAGGTTCGAAAATGCTCTAAGTGTCGATCAGCACTTGCATTTAAATCCCCAGTCAAAGCTAAGGCAGAAGTCTCTCGCAACTGGCCTCAGCTGTCTCGAATCAGACTTTGCTACTCTCTACTAATGCACCAAAACGACATCGCGCTATCTTATCAAAATGACGTAGCAGAGCTCTACTGCTGAAACAGATCTCTCGCTAGCAACATCTGAATGCGCTAACTACCAGCGGTCAACTCAGCTATTGACTAACACGCGACAACTTCTCGTACTCGTGCGCTTACGCTAACATCTGCCTCTCTCTACACTCTCACTGCTGAGTTGACTAGCGTTGAAATCTGGTCACGCTACTACTGAAATCACAATACGACCTCGCATTACCTCCAACAACGCCACATCTGACCAACGTTCAAAACGACAGCGTTTTGCTCCCTGCTTGCAACAACTCTCGCAAACACCCAAGGGCACATCTGAGCATCCAGATTTCACCCAATATCTGAAAACCCGATACTCAAA
The DNA here is from genome assembly GCA_001598015.1 of Dorcoceras hygrometricum. Lineage (NCBI taxonomy): Eukaryota > Viridiplantae > Streptophyta > Magnoliopsida > Lamiales > Gesneriaceae > Dorcoceras > Dorcoceras hygrometricum. The sequence continues at coordinate 26,801 of KV018140.1, forward strand.
AACTCCATTAGCTAATTCCAAATCAAAATCTGGTTAGCTAAAAATCGTACTTAGAAAATTCTAGTCCTCACAGGACTTGTACTTTTGTTGGGCAACAGTTAGCTTGTTCTCCTTAGTCTCATTGCCTTCGCAAATCTATGTCAACTTCTCCCAAATCTCCTTGTCGTAGCGTAGGTCTTGATTTTGCTGAACATATTCTTATCCCAGCGTCTTATAAAGAATATCCTTCGCCACATTATCCAAGTTCGCCTTTTTCTTATCTTCTGGTGTATACTCCATTCTTGTCTTTTCAATCCACTATGGAGCACCAGCTATAATCGCCATCGCCGTATTAGCCTTCATTATCTTCATGGGTCCATCTCTAATGACAAACCACATGTAATCTTCTTGTGCGACAAAATGGGCTTGCATCCTGATCTTCCAGTCGTCATACTTCTCCTTAGAAAACATAGGAATTTTGTGTGAGAAGTAGACATATTGAATATATAAGCTCAAAGATCAGATTGTTCAATAACTGAGAGTGCAGGCTCTGATACCAATTGATAGGATCAATGGAATCGAAAATATAGTTAAAATGAGTTTAGGAGTTCAGAAGGGGGGTTGAATGAACTCTTCGATTTTTTATTTTTAGAAACCTTAAAATTGTTTTTACAAGCCTCGCTTAACTCAGATCTGAGAGACCAGATCTGAGGCTCTCAGTTCTAATCTGTTTTCTCGGTTAACAAATATTGTGTGGAAAGAAACCGATTAAACAGTGAACAGTTAATAAAAATAATACGATGCAAATAAGTAAAAGATAGATTCAAGGATTTCTTGAAGTTCGGATCTGAAGATCCTACGTCTCCCCTTCTTCCTTTTATGAAGGTTTCACTAGAAGGTTTGACGAATACAGCTTTTGTAGACACCCAATCACTTGAACCTCGCCCACAGTGAACTCCCAGCAACCACAATCTATGCAGATAAACACTGATGAAATCAAACAATATAGTTTTTCGAACTGCTTCACACAGCAAGTTCGTTACAGACTGAAATCTGATTTTACAATAGACACGAAACAAATGAGTTCTGTAAATCTTCTGGTTTCTTTACAAGGAAACTTGTTTACAGATGTAAACCAGAAGATATCTCGAAGGTTTTTCTAATAAGAACTGAAGGAATGTTCTTCGAGATGGTGTAAGCTGGTATGTCGAAAGACTTTGAAGATAAACTTTGAAAAACCAACTACTGAGAACTTGAGAGAGTAAAACTTGTGAGAGATTCAAAAATGACCGAGAGCTTCTTTCATTGAAATTTTCAGCTATTTAGACTCTTCCATCTTCAACGGTCATAAATGAGCCAGTAGACACAAACCTTGTTTTCATATCTTCATCGTATCAATGCATTAAATGCTCCATTAATGCTATGCAAAGGTCTGTCTAAAGTTGTCAGAACTTGTTTGACTTTAATACCAAAAATAGATAAACATCGAATAGACCAACTCTGCGTCCTGCAAACTATTCTCCAAATAGCTCTGAACTGAGTCTCTTTCATCCACTTTGTCTAATAGGCTTTATGCGATTGAATCTCGATCGTTGATTCCTCTGGAATGTATAGCTGTTAAAATCTAAAGCTCAAATCTGTTTCGGCACTGAGTCCTGAAACCTGCTCTCAAATACAAAAGCTTATCTTCTCCCTTTAACTTCAACACAACTGTATATCTGTCAAATATGAGTTCTATCCTTTACGAAATATCCCCCTTTTTGTCTTCTTTAAAATAGAAATATAGTCAAATCTGAATTCCCGAAATAATTGAATCTGTGAGATACCCTGTTTTGATCTGACTCTTCGTTACTGAAATCTGAACAACTAACCTCTGAACTGAAACTGATATATAACCTGATCTGAAAGCCCTCATCTGATCTGATAAGCTATCTTCCCTGTTATATATACTGTTCCAAATTTCCTGATCTGAAATGAAGCCTCTGTATACAATCTGATACCATCGGATCTGATCCGTTCTCATCTGATTTGCTCGGATCTGAAATTCTTAACCAATAATTGAGAATAACCCGAATACCCAAATCTGATAAGCTCTGATCTGATCTGTTCTGAAACTCTTCTGAACTGACTCAATACGCTCTGATCTGATACTGAAGAAAACTTGACCCGATAACTCAACTGACCCGAATATTCAAATATGATATATCTGATCTGTTATGAAGGCTTTTCTGAACTGACTTAATACGCTCTGATCTGAAATCTGAAATACTCTGATCTGATAAACTCGTCTTGATATCATAATATCCAGATCTGAAATTCTTACTTCCATCGAAAGCGCAATTGCTTAAAATCCAGATCTTAGTCTTAAGTTCAGTTCTTAGTCTAGTTTATGTTATCACCAAAACTTATAAATTCTATCTTAACATTGTTCGTCCACCAGATGGAAGACCGTATGAGTCAGGAACCTGTTCGTCCGAAAATATTAAAAAATTGGGGAAAATCATGCATTACCAGATCAGTTGGTGCATTATCTGCCATCGTCACTCCAATATCCAGGAAATGTGACCCACTAGGCTCATTGGTCATTGCAGTCCTCAGGTCGGCAACATTGAAGCTTCATGAAGCATGTCGTCGTCGTCGAACTCCTCACCATCTGATCATTCAATTGAATGCTCGCTGTTGCTGACATTTTGAGCACTGTCCCGAAACAAATCATCCGGCTCAGGTATGTTAATGTGGTTTTTTCTCTCCGATACCCTGGGAAACACTTCCTGTTTGTATGTTTGACCACCATGCAAAATCTTATGCAGTTTGTGATGTAATATTATGATCCCAATCCCCACAAATAAAATCCTCATACCTTGTTCTATTCGACCCCCATGCATGCTCTATTTCAGTATGACTATGGATATGATGATCACGACCCTCCATGTTGCTCCCTGTCAATGTCGGTGATCCATCACTTTCACCATGATATGTAGATGGCCCTGGCTCATCATCGAAAGCCATTGTTCGCAAGCCCTGCGTGATGATAGGCATGAATGACTGAGGATCATTATGTGTCATGTCGTCAGATATCGGGATTGTCTCCACATATAGATAAAGGCAGCCTAATGTTGGAAAATCCAGCATAAATTGCATAGTATCACCATTTGTGTTGACGTGTTCTTCAATGTAACTAGAATTCATATTATAACAATGTTTCGTTGACAGTTTAATGCGAAACTGAGATTGATCGATCGTAAGCATGCGATGAACATCATGTATCAATTGAGAAATGTAATACACCATGAGATTCTCATGGGCCTAGTTTCGGGGACATTGTATCCAACCCTTCCATCAGCAACAATCACAAACCCACCAAAGTAGATAAGAGCATTCACAGTATCCATTTCTGTATGGACAAAAATAATATTTAGTGAATCAATATTTCAATTTTTACGACTAATTAGAAATCTGTCAACGAAAATCATTGATTAATCATTTATAAACACTTAAATTTTTCAGTTTATCACCACTACTTAAAACATAGTAAATAATAAATGTAATATAATCATTCCACTACATTTCATTTTTTTAAATAAATTAAAAAATAAATCTAAATTTAAAAACATATGTATCAAACATAAATATAAATTAACAAATGAGTAAATTTAGACAAAATGGAAAATTCAAATAATATGTTTGAAACTTAAAATTAACGAGAAATGAGTTCTAAAATTTCTTAACTAATTTACAAAGGTACATAATTACAATTTGTTAGGATCGAAAAAATGGGTACCAGATCGTAAAAACGCTCTGATATCAATTGTTAGGATCGAAGCCCCTCAAATTACGTGCATTTTAAAAAATATTTGGAAAAACAGTCAGCATGTAACTGGGAAACCGGATTGCGCCTAAGATGGACCAGCAGCTCTGCGAGTTTGTCAGGATCATATGCAATCTGTTCTATACAAATCTTTAGCTGCAATAGCTCGGTGTTCTCGAAAGGTTTGTGCACCGATAGATCAAGTAAGATATGAAATCTTGCGGAAATAGCTTGAACTAATCTATGAAAATTGAAAGATTATTAACAGTTTTAAACACAGCTTTGAAATATTCAATGCGTGAATGTTAAATGCAGAAAGCAGTAAAGAAATACGTTGCAATTTGTTTATGAAAGTTCGGAGCTGAATCTCCTACGTCTTCCCTTCTTCCACACGGGAAGGATCCACTACAAGATTTGATTACAACAGCTTCTGCTGCAACCCGATCCGATAGCCCGCAAGCTGCAAGAACTCCTAGCTGTTGGCGCAGCGACGCATCCGGATCCTGATTCTGAGGCGCAGCGGAAGAATTAAAAATTGGAGCTCGGGAACGGTCAATACACCTATACAATAATCAAAAGGTTCATAGAATGTTCAGAAGGTAACTTGATGGCGTCTAGGATCCTGGCTCCGACAAATTCCACGAGGGAATTGGCACTTCAACGATTGAACGGCCGTATCGACGCCTAATCCGGTTCAAGACCAGAATCTCAACTCCTTCGCTGGTTTGTACTAGAAAACCGAAGAAATTTTAACGGACGGAATCTCCTCGTTGAGATGGTCGAAACAAATTCCAACGGCGGCGACGACGGCGAGGGAGGAAAGGAGAGGGGAGGAGTTTGCTGAATAGCTTTTGGTGTTTTTCTTTCTCTCTGGAAAGTGTCTCCTCATTGCCATATTTATAGATGGAGGGATAGAGTTTGATTTGAACAAAACAGTGAACATTCGGTTCAACTCAAACTGTGAACATTCGGTTCATAAAAAATAGTGAACATTCGGTTCAAGTCAAACTTTGAACATTCGTTTCGACTCCCTCGATTGTGGTCTCATCATAATCCCGATCGATGATCAGATATCACCGATGTGCTCAGTTTGCAAAACTGATCATTATGATGCAAAATCAAATTTTCGGACCAGTAAATCTACATATGACAGGTTTAATCTCATTAGATAGATATGGAAGTCCTACTCCCTTAACTACTTTTAGGAAGTCATACTCCTAACCTCCTTCTACTATACTCAACACTTTGAGTACCATATCTTTACGGGAATTGGAAAACCAGTACTTGTGTGATCCTCAATGGTTCAGGGATACAACTAGCCATGGGCTCACAACATTTGTGACTCCGAAAACACATTTTTGGACTTACCCTTCGAATCATGGTAAAGCGTCTAGAAACATCTCCCCATGATCCCGTAGGTATCACTGATAGTGCCAGCAAGAACCAGTCGGTCATGGTTAGCGTACAGTACGGTCCTTTCAACTCAAATATCCCGATCAGATCAACGACCATTGATAAATCCATAGTCGCTAGAGATCCAATAACCATGCATACATCTTGGAGATCAAATAGTGACATCGCATGTGTTACTATGTAAACCCATTTACCTAAAACACCTAGTACTCTGGCCAGAGATTTGTCACACTATTATCTCCTCAGATAGCATACGATATCCATGCACAATGGCGAGCAGTGAATCCTCCACAACGAAGCATCGAATCCTACATGCATCGGGACCTCACCCAACCCCGCCACCTGAACCCAAACTGAGTAGGTAAACGGGTCAAAGTGAGGCACCTATCATGTAGAGTCTCAACGACATTTTGAGTAATAAGGACTAATCTGTACAACCAAGACCTCGGACTTAATCCACTCGACAAATGGTAACCACTTGGAAAGTCCGAATGAGGGTAGTTCGATAGATCAGCAAGTCATTATCCATCTGCATGCTCAGAACATCGCTATGTTCCCTACCAATGAAACGTGGTACTTTACATCGCAGATGCTAGTCCCAAGCTCGGGCGGCCCTTATCCTCTTTTGGACGGTCCAACCGACTAGGAACATGTTTAGAATACACAGTGACTATTAGACGTGTTTCATGATAGCCCTCAAATCCACTATCACATCTAACATACACTATAGTGCATTCAAGGTCTTTATCCAAAAATTGTAATCATAATAATGAAGATAAAGAATGCCATAAAAGAATGCAAATTTCATAAATAAAGATCGTTTTACATAGATTCTACAAGAACCCACAGGCCACAAGTTGAAAAGTTGGGCACCTACTCTAACAATCTCCCACTTGCCCTAAAGCCAACTAATCATCAGATGTAGTCCCATTGCTTTACGATGTTTTTCAAACAATGGTCCTGGAAAGGTTTTCGTAAGTGGATCAGCAATGTTGTCTGCATAGGCGACTCTCTCGACTTCTATGTCATATGTGGTATTTCCCTCAGGCTGCGTCATAGATCTTTTCCTTAATGTTTCCATTAAGAAACGCAGTTTTCACATCCATTCGCCATATCTCATAGTCGTACCATGCGTAATATGGCTAGTAGGATTCTAATTGACTTGAACATTGCGACTGGTGAAAAGGTTTCATCATAGTCAACACCTTGTCTTTGAGTATAACCTTTCGCGACCAGTCGCGCCTTGTAGGTCAGTACCTTACCATCAGGCCCAATTTTTCTCTTGTATATCCATTTACACCCAATAGGAACTATTCCTTCGGGAGGATTCACGAGAGTCCAGACTTGGTTCGAATGCATTGATTCAATCTTAGATTGCATTGTTTCAAGCCACAAATTAGAATCAGCATCGAAAATTGCCTCCTTGAAGGTTCTTGGATCACATCCAACAGTTTGATCACTTTGATCATCTTCAAGGAGGAAACCATATCTAACAGAAGCCCTAAGAACCCTTTCAGATCTCCTAGATGTGCCCATATCAAGGATTAGCCCTTGAGGTGCGGGAGATTCACTTGGTACTTCAGTTGATTCTCGAACCTCTTCGAGTTCTACTATCTTGCCTTTTCTATCAAGTAGAAATTCCTTTTCCAGAAATGTGGCATTTCTAGAAACAAAACACTTCTGTTTCATTGGGATAGTAGAAGCAGTATCCAATAGAATTCTTTGGATACCCAATGAAGTATCATAAGATGGATCTATTATCCAGCTTATCTCCCACTGTCTGCTTCACGTAAGCAGGACATCCCCAAATCCTCAAGTATGAGTACTTTGGTGGCTTTCCCATCCATATCTCATATGGAGTTTTATCAACTACCTTTTGTGTGGACATTGTTCAAAAACATTACCGCTGTTTCGAGCGCATAGCACCAAAACGAGGTAGGAAGTTCAGTGAAGCTCATCATAGATCGAACCATATCCATCAAGGTTCGATTACGACGCTCCACTACACCATTTAGTTGTGGTGTGGCCGAAGGGGTCCACTGAGGGAGAATCTCATTCTCTTTAAGATAGTCTTGAAATTCGGAACTCAAGTATTCTCCACCTCGATCGGATCGAAGTGTTTTAATACTTTTTTCCAATTGATTTTCTACTTCAGCCTTGAATTCTTTGAACTTTTCAAATGATTCAGACTTGTGCTTCATTAAGTACAAGTACCCATACCCAGAGTGATCATCGCTAAAGGTGATGAAGTAGGTGTGACCGGACTTAGTACCAATGCTAAGTGGGCCACATACATCAGTATGGATCAAATCCAATAGACCTTGAGCACGTTCAGGCTTGCCCGTGAAGGGCAATTTTGTCATTTTTCCTTTGAGACAGGATTCACAAGTTGGTAAGGAGTTAATATCAGACATATTAAACATGTCGCTCCAAATTAACTTGTCCATCCTATTTAAGGAAACATGACCTAGCCTAGCATGCCAAAGTTGTGCCGGGTTCAGACTATCGTTTTTCCTTTTTATTGTTGTTGTATTTGTTTCCACATCGCGAGTCTCTTAATTTTAAGGTGTATAGATCATTTTCACGTTCCCCAATTCCAATCAAACATTCATTCTTGATATTGCAAATCGAATTGGCAAAGTGACAAGAATATCCATCACTATCAAGCATAGAAACGGAAATAATGTTCTTTATTAATTCAGGAACAAATAAAACGTTTGTCAGGCCCCATGCTAATCACACAAGATTACAGCACAATTAAGCACATAATCGCGGAAGCGTAAAACAGGGCTTAAAAATTTTTCTAAATAATATGGGCCTGAACTCAAAACATACATTAAAAATATCAATACTCAAAATATGAGTTGACTCAAACTCATATAAAACAGGTAACGACAAATCTCAATCATCCACGATCCCCAAAATTCATAAAGACGCAGAGCATCCCCGGGTTCAATACATAATAAAAAATAGACTGGGACTCAAGGAAACGGGGATCGACCAGCTGGCGCTCCACTCTGTCCAGCTTGGTTACCTGAAGATCCTGCAAATGGGTAACACAGATCCAAACAACACAAAATCAGGAAAATAAATACGAGGTCAAGCCTCAGTACGAAGAGCTATCAAACAGATAATCATGCAACATGCTAAAATCGATGCCATGAAATGCATGACGGCTAACAAGGGTCGGATAGCTAGACCGGTGAATCAACTGGAAAATCATCTCAGTCGAGCCTCTATACCACGCACGGTGTATCAACCGGGGAAATCATTGGTCCGTGATCTTCAGAGCCCGTCAGCCCATCACAGCTCGGTGGTATTCAGACACAACCAAACAGTCGGTCACCACTCCGATGATAGCGTTGGACTTTTCAGGCACAACTCATCAGTCGGCCAGTCGCAACGTGGCTCTCAAATCAGGTCATCAATCAATCTGTCAAACAGGCTCAAGATGTATGCATGTATGCCAATTCAATATTCAATGCACAGTGCATACAATTCAATACTTGAAAACAGAATGTAAAACTCAATCAATTCACAAGCTGTATCACGTAAATCACAGAAGCATATCA
>KV018141.1:26743-39726 GCA_001598015.1 Dorcoceras hygrometricum
AAGAAACCAAGAAGTACTGATCACCCGGCTGAAATCTCCAACCAGAAGTACTCAACTGCTTGTAGATTCTCGAGACACTCAAAGATGCTAACATATCAGGATGGGCTTTCCTACTCAAAGCATCGGCTACTAAGTTCATTCGCCCAGTCTGATACTGAATCTCACAGTTAAAATTCTTGAGCAACTCCATCCAACGACGTTGCCTCATATTCAAATCTGACTGCGTGAAGATGTACTTCAAGCTTTTGTGGATGGTGTACACCACAAATTCTTCACCATACAGATAGAGTCACCAAATCTTCAAGGCAAACACAATCGCAGCCAATTCCAAATCATGAACGGGGTACCTTGTCTCATGAGGCTTCAAATGTCGAGACGCATACGCAATCACATACCCGTTCTGCATCAGAATACATCCCAATACATTCAGAGAAGCATCGGAGCATACAACAAATCCTCCAGATCCAGATGCTAGAGCCAAAACAGGAGCAGTAGTCAACTTCTCCTTCAACGTCTGAAAACTAGACTCGCACTCGTCAGTCCATACGAACATCCTATCCTTCTGAGTCAACTGAGTCATAGGCCTGGCTATCGAAGAGAACTTCTCGATGAAAATTCTGTAATAGCCAGCCAATCCAAGAAACTACGGATCTCCGAAACATTCCTAGGTCTCTCCAAGTTAAGAACTGCTTCGACCTTACTCGGATCCACCGAAATTCCTTGCGCTAAAATAACATGACCCAAAAAGATAATTCTATCAAGCAAAAATTCGCACTTACAGAACTTGGCGTACAACTGCGAGTCTCTCAATCTTTGCAACACCAATCATAGATGCTCCTTATGCTCTCTCAAACTCTTCGGGTACACTAAGATGTCATCTATGAAGACAATCACGAACCGATCGATGTACTCACTGAAGACGCGATTCATCAAGTCCATGAAAACAGCTGGGGCATTCGTCAACCCAAATGGCATCACAAGAAACTCATAATGCCCATATCTCGTCCAAAAAGCTGTCTTCGCCAGATCAGCGTCTCTAATCCGCAACTGACGATAGCCAGAGCGTAAATCAATCTTCGAGTACACCACCGATCCTTGAAACTGATCGAACAAGTCATCAATCCTTGGAAAAAAGGATACTTGTTCTTCACCATCGCTTTGTTCAACTTCCGAAAATCAACACACATCCTCATAGATCCATTCTTCTTCTTCACAAAAAGAATCGGAGCTCCCCAAGGTGACATACTTGTTATGATGAAGCCTTTCTCCAGAAGGTCTCTCAACTGTTCCTTGAGTTCCTTTAACTCTGCTGGCGCCAACCGATACGGAGCTCTAGAAATCGGGGTTGTACGAGGCACCAACTCAATACTGAAGTCGATCTCACGTCTCGGTGGGAATCCAAGAATCTCATCCGGAAACAAGTCGGCAAACTCTCGAACGATCTGGATGTCACTTAACTCCAATCGTGATTCTTGGGAAACGTCAAGCGCATAGATCATAAATCCAGCATTATCCAGCGATAACAGGCTAAACATCTCCATGGCAGACACCAGTGGAATCTTCGACCTTGAATCCGTGCCGTATAAATCCCACTTCTCACCCGAATCGGGGCGAAATCTCGCTACACCATGGAAACAGTCAACAACATCCTTATAGCTAGACAATACATCCATTCCCAAGATGCAATCAAAATCCCTAATCTCCAAGACAATCAGATTCGCCACGAGCACGTTCTGATCAAATCGAATCACACTATCCACAATGATCTCACGGGACATCACCCACACACTAGCAGGAGTAGATACAGATACGACATCACAGTGGGGTAATTCTCAACCCACACTCACGAACAAAACATGCAGAAACAAAGGAGTGTGACGCTCCTGTATAAATTAAAACTCTCGTAGGAAAATCAAATATAGAACATGTACCTGCGATAAACATACCATGCATCTCCTCAGCCTGCTCTCTCGTCAAGGCATTCACCTGAGACAGCTACGGTATCTGAAACTGAGGTCTAGAAGATCATCCAAACCTAGACGGTTCATGGGGTTGAAATCCAGATCGCTGGGTCGGAACAGGAAACTGCGGTCTCTGTGAAGAACCACCAGCCGAACCCTGCTGCGAAGGAACCAAAGTCTGTCCCCTCAGCAAAGGACATACTCTCCGATAATGTCCAGGCTGTCCACAGTTATTGCAAGTACCTTGCACACCACGGCACTGCAAAGTCGGATGCTTCGCCCCGCACTGTCCACAAGACATACTACCAAAACCACTGCTACCAGAACTCACAGAACCAGAGGAACTCGAATTCGCCTTCTTCTTGAACTGCTTCCCTCGAGGTCTAAACTGTTAACGATTTGATTACTGCGACCCTTGAGGAGACGGAAACGATTGCGACATACTCTGCACCGGTTGATTCGTCCTCTCCTGGTTAGCTACGTGAGGCACATACACCAGAAGTGAAGAAAACTGCCTGGCATACTCGGTCACCTTCATAGTCCCTTGCTTCAGATTATCAAACTCCCGCTCGCGACTATTGTAGTAGGACTCTGGGGTATACTCCTGTCGGAACGCTACACAGAAGCTCTCCCAAGTAATCACAGCCCCACTCTCACGTAAGATACGGGAAGTACCTCTCCACCAGCGCTGCGCATTATCCCTCAATTGCAACACAGCCTGTTTTAATCTCTTCTCAGGAGTGTACTCCAAAGTATCAAACAGCTGCTCCATCTGCACTAGCCAACTCTCGGCCAACGCACCACCCTCAACAGTAGCAAAAGTCGGAGGGTTCATCCGCTGGAACCTAGCTAGGACTAGCTCCATCTCGCTATCTGTCTCGTAACATCTCAACCTGCTGATTGCCCTCATCACTATCCGAAGCCCTAGACTCCTTTGCGGTACGTCTAGTAGTCCTACCTCTACCTCTCCTCGGCGACATCTAATCAATTCTCAAGGTAAGACTAATAGCAGATATCAAAGAGACAGATAATATAATCACGTAAGTCACAGAGTCAATCAAAAATCAAATCAAAACTCTGTGCCTAGACTCGAGTGTGATTAAAAGAAAGCGATCTTATCCCAGTTTAAGCTCTGATACCAAAAATTTCAGGCCCTTGCTAATCACTCAATATTAACGTACAAATAAGCACATAATCACGGAAGCGTAAAATCGGGCTTAAAAATTTTCGAAATAACTTGGGCTTGAACTCAAATAGTCAATGAAAATATCAATAACCTAAATACGAGTTAAATCAAACTCAAGCAAACGAGTAACATAAAATCCCAAATAAGATACAGTTCCCAATATACATATAAACACAGGGCATTCCCTGGTTCAATACATAATACAATATATAACTGGGACTCAAGGAAATGGGGGTCGACCAGCTGGCGCTCCACTCGGTCCAGCTTGGTTACCTGAAGATCCTGCAAATGGGTAACACAAACCCAAAAGACACAAAAGCAGGAAAAGAAATACGAGGTCAAGCCTCATTACGAAGAGCCATCAAAACAGCAAATCATGAAACATGCTATAAATCAATTCTATGAAATGCATGAGGTTATCAAGGAATCGGTAATCAAGACCAGTATCAACAGGCAAATCATCTCAAGTCGAGCCTCTATACCCACACAGTATATCGACCGGGTAATCATCGATCCGTGATCCCGTCAGCCGATCACAGCTCGGTGGTAGACACTCAAATCCGACAGTCACCACTCCGATGATAGCGTTGGACTTTTCAGGCACGACACATTTGTCGGCCAGTCACAACGTGGCTCTCAATCGCGACATCAATCAATCAATCTGGCTCAAGATGTATGCATGAATGCCATTCAATAATCAATTCTAAATGCATACAATAACAGTACGTGAAAACAGAACATCAATGACCAAAGCAGTTAAAATCTGTTCACGTAATTCAGCCATCAATTCAACACAGAATTCATAACACGAAATATAGCCATGTCCACGCTCAAAGCTGTTAGACTGCTCAATTCGTACCTCACAGCTTCAATCTACCTCAACAGATTTCTCAAACGCACGGTACAACTCAACCTGCACAAATCTGCCCCTCGCTGGTCACGCCCAACACAGCAGACACCTCCTTGAAGCTGAAATCTGTACAAGGAATCTAATATTTTAGCTCAATTCTGATCCTCTACACAAAATTTCCCTACGGCCAAGAGCCTAACTCTGGTTCTACCTCTAACAAAGTACTAGCAGGAAATACTAAGCTTAGAACAGCAAGAAATTCTTACCCAAAAGCTAAAGAGAGCTGAAGAAGTCTCGGATTTCACTTGGCGAAGAAATTCGAACAACACTGCTACTTCGCGATCTTCTCCAAGATCAAACTACAGCCTCAAATGGGTAGCAACCGAAAGAGCAACTCAAGGAGAATCCAGCGCCACCAATATCGTTCAAAACAACGGCTAGAATCGACAGAAATCGAGGGAAGAAATGTTCGGGTTAACAGTAGCTATCGAGGGTTTCGAAGATGAAGATAAGAAATGTCGGGTAGAAAATAATCTATGTGTTGCTCAACACTTGCATATATAAATCTCCATACAACAACTGCTGTTCCCCTAAAGCAGTCGTCAGGTAATGCTACAGTAGAGATCTTACAACTGAAACAAGCGTTTCCCTTTAATCGAATCAGTTGATACAATCAGAAGTTGCACTACACAGCGAGACATCAAAACGATGTACCCGCTAATCAAAACGACGTCGCAGCGCTCCAACAGCTGAATCTAGAATAATATCAAAACGACGTAGCATCACTCCCTCATCTGCCAGCATATCTCTCTCTCCCATCGACCAATAGCTGAACACACTAGATATCTCAGACGATGTCATAGAGGAACACGTCACCATCACTGTCAACAGCTGATGACCAACACAACCAACAGCTGACACAAAGAGTTACACCGAAAACACTGTCGTTCCAACTTATCCAAACAACGTAGTTTCGTTAACCGCTAACAAAGGTAAAACGACGGCGCCTCACTACCAGCAGCTGGTCACTCAAACCAACAGCTGATCACTCTACTGAATCAACTCCCTTGCAAAGGAAACGGCTGATTAGCGCTAGAACATCAGCATTCAACTCCTCAGGGTTGACCAACACGTGGCGTCATCTCGTTCAATCTCACGGCCGCGCAACAACTGCCAACAAATTCCTCTCCAGCTGAATGCTCATGCAACTCACTACTGACTTAATCACGTAATATCTCACAACTGATCACACTACTACAGAAATACCAACAGCTGAATTGCCCGCAAGCCTTCGCATAAAAACTCAGCTGGCTTTACTTCTCCCAGCGATAAACCATACTGCTGAAACACTACTGGGATCATTTCCCGCTAGCAAAATGCAACTGCTGAACTCCAAATCCTCAAAATCTTAAATTCGAAATCCCTAAAATCTCGTGACTAATCCTAATCAAAACTGATTAATCACTATTCGAATTTCTCAATCCTCACAGTCAATCTATAACAACCCACACAGCATCACAACCTCTGCTGGAACAAGGCAAATGGGTTACAAAATCCATTGCTATGTGCTCCCAATTCCATTGGGACACTTCTAAACTCTGTAAAAAACCACCAGGTCTCATCCTTTCTGCCTTAACTTGATGAAAACTCAGACATCGAGTGAAAAAAACCAAAAAAATCGTCTTCAAACCTGCCCACCAAAAGTGCGACTTCAAGGCATGGTACATCTTCTTTGCGTCAGGATGGACACTATGTCTACTACAGTGTGCTTCTCTCATGATCTCCTGCTTCAAATCAATCAGAATTGGCACTACCAACCTGCCATGAAATCTCAAACAACCATAAGACGTGACAAAATAGTCCTCCAACTGTCCAGCTCTCACCTTCAACTTCAAATCATGGATAGATGAATCCGTTCTCTGGGCTGCTGTAATACTCGAAACAATCTGTGGCTCAACTTGATAAAATAGAAACCACAACATAATCATCACCTGGGTAAAACTGCCAACCAGTAGTGCTTAGATGCTCATGAACCTTCGAAATCTGCAACAAAGAAAGCATCGCCACTTGAGCCTTCCTGCTCAATGCATCAACAACTACATTCACTTTTGCAGGCTGATATTGGATCTCACAATCAAAATCCTTAAGAAGATCCATCCATCTACGTTGTCTCATGTTCAAAGCCGGCTGAGAAAACAGATACCGAAGACTCTTGTGGTCGGTATACACCACAAACTGTTCGCCATACAGATAGTGAAGTCAAATCTTCAAGACAAAGACCATGGCTGCTAACTCCAAATCATGAACTGGGTATCAAGTCTCATGCGGTTTCAACTGACGAGATGCATACGCAATACTCGACCATTCTGCATCAACACACAACCCAATCCATTAAGAGAAGCATCGGAGCACACCACAAAACCTCCTGAACCTGAAGGAAAAGCCAACACTGGCGATGTGGTTAGCTTCTCTTTGAGCAATCGAAAGTTGTTCTCGCATTGCTCCGTCCAAACAAATCTATTATCTTTCTGGGTCAACTGCGTCATAGTCTTAGCTATACTAGAAAACCCCTCAATAAAGCGTCAGTAATAGCAAGCCAATCCCAAAAATCTACGAATCTCTGAAACATTCTTGGGGCGTTCCCAGTTTACTACAGCCTCTACCTTACTGGGATCAACAGACAATCCATTGGCCGAAATGACATGACCCAGAAACACCACTCTATCCAACCAAACTCGCACTTTGAAAACTTCGCATACAGCTGCGAGTCTCGTAGTGTTTGGAGAACCAACCTCAAATGCTCCTTATGCTGCATCTGTGTCTTCGAGTACACCAAAATGTCATAAACACAATCACAAAATGATCGGAACTATCGAAAAACTCGATTCATCAAATCCATGAAAACTGCTGGGGCATTTGTCAAACCAAAAGGCATAACCAAAAACTCATAATGCCCGTACCTCGTACGAAACGCAGTTTTCGCAACATCTTGCTCTGGAATGCGCAACTGATTGTACCCCGAACGCAGATCGATCTTAGAATACACAACTGAACCCTGAATCTGATCAAACAAATCATCAATCCTCGGTAAAGGGTACTTATATTCATTGTAGCCTTATTCAGTTGCCAGAAGTCAATACACGTCATCATTGAACCATCCTTCTTCTTCACAAACAAGATAGGAGCTCCCCACGGTGACATGTTCGGTCGAATAAAACATTTCTCCAGCAAATCACTAAATTGTACCTTCAACTCCCTCAACTCGGCTGGCACTAAAAGATAAGGAGTTCACGAGATTGGAGCTGTGCCAGGTACCAACTCAATGCTGAAGTCGATCTTCCTTCTTGGAGGAAAGCCAAGAATCTCCTCGGGAAACACATCAGTGAAATCTCGAGAAACGGGGATATCACCAAGCTCCACACACTACAAAAAGGATGCGTTTGAACCCAGAGTTCTCCAATGACATAAGGTTGACATCTGCATAGCAGAGATCAAGGGACTCTTCGATTGGAAATCGGGGCCATAGAAGTTCCACTTCTAGCCAACATGGGGTAGAAAACGCACAAGAATGCCATGGAAATAGTCCACGGTGGCCCTAAAACTAGACAACACGTACATTCCAACAATGCAATCAAAATCCCACATCACCAACTGAATCAGGTTCGCTACCAACACATTCTCACCAAACCTAAGAATGCCATTCAACAAAATCTCTTGGGAGTATAGGCTCGCGCCGGCAGGAGTCTCAACAGAAATAACATCACATAAAGAGGTGGTATGCAAACCATGCTCAACCACAAATGCATCAGCTATAAACGAATGTGATGCTCCAATATCAAACAATACATGTGCAAGAAAATCAAAGACAGTACAAGTACCTGCAATCACTCCTCCTGGCATGCCTTCCGCTTGATCCCTCGTCATGCATTCACCTGGGCATGCTGGGGTCCTGAGAACTGGGGCTGGGAAGACTGTCCAAATCATGAAGGACCATGCTGCTGGAACGGCCTATACTGAGTCTCTCCCACACTCTGCTGTGGAGCAGGAAAAGAACGACATCTAGACGATCCACAAGCACGACCCTGCGGTGGGTCTGTGGCATGCTGAGGTCCAGCCAATGGACACACTCTCGCAAAATGTCCAGATTGCCCACAATTATTGCAAGCACCCTGAAATCCTATACACTACGTCGATGGGTGTTTGCCTCCACACTAACCACAAAATATGGTCGTAGGGCTACTGCTGCTACTAGAACTACTGGAGACAGAAGAACTGGAACCCTGCTTCTTCTTGAATTGATTACCACGAGGCCTAAACTTATGGTGCCCAGACTGTTGCGCTGACTTCTGGGTCTGCTGCTGAGATGACTGGGGAAACTGGGGAGGTTGCGCCCCTGCAACACTGGGACGTGAACCTTGCACCACTGGAAGCTGAACCCGAGACCTACGGTTCCTCAATCCTTCCTCGATGTCCATTGCCTTGTCCACCGCGTCCGCATAACTTGTAGGTGAACTCGCCAACACCAAGTAATACAGATCCTCGTTAAGCCCTTCCAAGAAACAATTCCTATTCGCCCTCTCTCGGCCAGACACATGAGGAACATAAGCCAAAAGAGAAAAAACCTTCGAGCATACCACCCACCGACATGGTTCCCTGAACCAAGTTGTCAAAATCTCGCTCTCGGGTGTTCACATAAGACTCGGGAAGATACTCCTGACGGAACTTCGTGCAGAAACTATCTCAAGTAATCACGGCACCAGTCTCCTCAAGAGTTCGGGAAGCACCTCTCCACCAGCGCTCTATGTTCTTCCTCAGCTGTAAGGTCGCCAAAATCAGTCTGCACTCATCATCATAGCGCACTCTATAAAACCAGTCCAGTAACTATGTTGTAGCCAGGACTCAGCATCGGAACTACTCTCGTCACCATCAAAACGTTTGAGGATTCATACGCTGAAACCTCGCCATGATTAGTTCCATCTCATCCACACGGGCTGCCAGCACATCAACCTCGTCTCAATCTGCCTAGTAGTAATATGTTGTAGCCAGGACTCAGCATCGGAACTACTCTCGTCACCATCAAAAGTTTGAGGATTCATACGCTGAAACCTCGCCATGATTAGTTCCATCTCATCCACACGGGCTGCCAGCACATCAACCTCGTCTCAATCTGCCTAGTACGCCTACGACAAGGAACACTACGCTGAATATCCTCATTCTGTCCCTCAGATTCTGGCGGAATCTGCCTTGTAGCTCTACCCTACGTCTAGGCGGCATCTAAGCAAACACTAATACATTAAGATCACACAGCAAAACAGCACATAGTCAAGCACATGAAACACGCGACAAAGTGCCTAGACTCAAGTGTTATCAAAATAATTCGAGCTTATCCTAGTGTAACCTCTGATACCAAAAATGTCAGGCCCGTTTCACAATACAGAGAATAACCACAAAAAAACCACAATCGCGGAAGCATTTAAAAAGTGGCTAAAAATGTGTCGCTTTCGCCTGACTTAGAAAACATAAGTTAAATTACATTGATACTCAAAATACTGTTTTTACAACAACAGAGAACCAACCACAACAGATACAAACACATAGAGCGTCTACCAATGATACATACATAGCAAGTCTCTCGCTCAACATAAGATACAAATTAGCAATAGAACATCACATCGGGGATTCCCCATGTGATGACTCTACTACATAACTATATATTATACATAACTGCGACACTCTATCCACCTCCTGGGGCAACACCAGATGAGCCATCTCCGCGACCAGCTGAGAAACCTGGATAACCTAAAAAACACACAGAAAGAAAATCCAGCCCCAGGGGACATGGGGTCAAACCCCAGTACGGAGAGCAGTATAAACAGCAGATAGATAGCAACAGATATAAATGCACGTGCTATGCATGAAATAGCAGAATGCAGGAACAAGGGACTACAACCGAACAGGGAGTCAACAGAGCTCAAGAACCAGCTCAACAGCAGTCAACAGATCGAACAAAGGATAGTGGCCACAATGTGCGTGAGAGCATGGTAGCTATCCACTCGTCTCAACACACTGTACCAGAGAATACATCAAATCACTTTACCTGCTGTTGCCAAAGCTCATGAAAGCGTGGTAGCTATCTACTCATCTCATAGCTGCTAACAGATAACCCAGCAGGGATATGAGGAGCACGATATTGCCGCTCATCCTCAAAACAGCTCCTGGTACAAATGGGTTAGCACAACAACAACGAATGGCTAACAGATATGAGCTCAACAGGAAAGATGCGTGTATGCCAATGCAATAGCTTACATAAATCAGCACAGAGACCAGCAGTAAGGAACAACGACAACACAACACACAATAGATGCAATACCAGCAAGCGTACACATTTATCCATGCCAATTTCCAAAGCTGTGACAAGCTCAAATCCGTTCCTTAGCTTTCTGAGCTATAATTACCACAACAAAGTCCTGAGCAACCCAAATCTGCCACCTTCTTCGCAAAACAACAGAACAAAACTCAGGGACTCTATGCACAGAAACTCTAACTGGGAGCTATGAGCTCAACCAGCTCTGTCCTACCCTTCAAGCACAACAGACAACTCTAAACGAAGCATAAGGGAGGATCTAGCTCTTACCCCGAAAGCACTACCTGAACAAAAAAGCAAATCTGCCAAAATGCTAACAGACTACACAAGGTAGCTCCTTTCACGATATTCTTCCAGCTTAACTCAAGCCTTCGAAAGAGGTATAAGAAGAAACGCCGTGGAAAGAGGAATCCAACACTATCACTCTTGCTCCAAACAGAGTTTTCTACCGCCGGCAATCGGAGAAGATGAGGTTCGGTGAACAGTAGCTAGGGTATCGCGACAGAGTAAGGTTACGAGAAATATTTCTAAGGGTTGGGGAAAATATCACGTTCGAATGGTCAAAGTGTTGGCACAGCGGCGGATCTGGATCCCACTCCCGGGGCGCAGCGGAAGATTTAAAAACTGGACCCGAGAACGGTCAATACACCTGCAAATCATTATACAAACATACATAGGATTTTTAGATCAGTACCTTGATGGCGTCTAGGAGCCTGGCTCCAACTAATTGCACGAGGAAATCGGCACTTCAAAGGTTTGCTGTGTCGGCCTCCTAATCCGATCCACAACCGGAATCCTAATTTCTTCGTCGGTCTGCACTATAAAACACGACGAAGATTTCACGGACGAAATCTCCTCACCGGAACGGTCGGAACAAGTCCGACGGCGGGCGGCGACGGCGAGGCGGCGACGGAGTGTGGAGGAGAGGAGAGGAAGGGAAACGATCGACGATCAGATTGGACCGATCTACACAGTTTACAAAACTGAGCATTATGACGCAAAAAAAATTTTCGGACCACCTAATCCAAAATAGCAGTTTGGCCCCTGCAAGTTTCAAGGATAGTCAAACTAGCCCAAACTTTAGGGAATTGCATTTTGACCCTATTTAATTTTAGGAAGTCGCACTTCCATCCTTCCTCCTCCCATACTCAACAAAATGAGTTTAATTTCCATGCGGGAATTGAGAAACCAGTACTTGTGTGACCCTCAATGGTTCAGAGATACAGCTACCCTCAATGGTTCAGAGATACAGCTAGCCGTGGGCTCACAACATTTGTGACTCCGAAATCACATTTTCGGACTAACCCATCGGATCATGGTAAAGCGTCTAGCAACATCGCCCCATGATCCCTATGTATCACTGATAGTGCCTGCAAGAACCATTCGATCATGGTTAGCATACAGTACGGTCCTTTCAACAAAAATATCCCGATCAGATCAACGACCATTGGTAAATCGAGAGTCGCTAGAGATCCAATAACCATGCATACATCTTGGAGATCAAATAGTGACATCGCATGTGTTACTAAGTAAACCCATTTACCTAAAACACATCATGTACTCTGGCCAGAGATTGATCACACTATTATCTCCTCAGATAGCATAGGATATCCACGCACAAAGGCGAGTGGTGAATCCTCGACAATGAAGCATCGACTCCTACATACATCGGGACCTCACCCAACCCCGCCAACTGATGACCCCAACTTAGTCGGTGAACGGGTCAAAGTGAGGCACCTATAATGTAGACTCAATGACGTTTCGAGTAATAAGGGCTAATCTGTACAACCAAGACCTCGGACATAATCCGCTCGACAAATGGTAACCACTTGGAAAGTCCGAACGAGGGTAGTTCGATAGATCACTAGGTCACTATCCATCTGCATGCTCAGAACATCAGAATATTCCCTATCAATGAAACGTGGTACTTCACATCGTAGATGCTAGTCTCAAACTCGGGCGGCCTTATCCTCATTTTGACGTCCCAATCGACTAGGAACAAGTTTAGAACACACAGTGACTATTAGATGCGTTTCATGATAGCCATCATATCCACATCACATCTAACATACACTATGATGCATTCTAGGTCTTTATCCAACACAATTGTTAACATTATAAAATAATGAAGATAAAGAATGTCATAAAAGAATATGAATTTCATAAATAAAGATCGTTTTACAAAGAGTCAACAAGAACCCACATGCCACAAGTTGGCTAGTTGGGCACCTACTCTAACAATCTCCCACTTGTCCTAAATCCAACTACTCATCAGACGCAGTCCCATTATTTTGTGATATTTTTCAAACAACGATCCTAGCAAGGGCTTCGTAAGTGGATCATCAATGTTGTCTGCAGAGGCGACTCTCTCGACTGCTATGTCACCTCTAGCCACAATATCCCGGATTATGTGATATTTCCTCAGTATGTGTTTGGATCTTTGGTGAGACCTAGGTTCCTTTGCTTGCGCAACGGCACCCGTGCAGTACACCGGGACTGGACCAACTCCTTCAGGGATTACGCCCAACTCTTGGACGAAATTCCTCATCCAAACCGCCTCTTTAGCAGCAGCTGATGCTGCGATGTACTCAGCCTCAGTGGTTGAATCCGCGATGGTGTCTT
>KV018141.1:89537-108492 GCA_001598015.1 Dorcoceras hygrometricum
ATTGAACAAAACAGATTTCACCGTGGCTTTTATGCAAGGTAGCGCATGTTTTGGTTGGTGGAGAAAGTTGTTTCTGTCGGTGGGATAATTTAACAGATCCCTCGCGCCTATTTATTAGAAGCGTTGGCTTCGTTGTAATTCACCAGATCCCATACTTAGCATTTTATCTCCCAACCTTCGTCCTCTGTTCTTCAAACCCTTGGCACTGTTTACCGTGAGCTTCTCCGGTAGATTCCCGTCGATTCCGGCCACCGTTTTTCACGTTCGAGGTAGTGTTGGATTCCTCTTGGAAAGCTCTATCATCTCATACCCATTTTGGAGGCTATAATTAGCTGGAGCAAAAGCACGAAGCTTCTGTGTGCGTGCATTTCGTCGGGTGCAGGTAGCCTTTTGGTTTAGTTGTTGAATCTTGCTCCTAGCCTTGTTTTAAGCTTCCTAGTTAGTTGTTTGGGTAGGATTTAGGGCTGGATTGTGTATGAATTTCCAGCCGTGAACTTTAGTGGTTGGCCGTGAGTTTTATGGTGAAATGCCGTGGGTTTTGCAGGCTTCCATCAGATCTTACAGGCCTTGTTGTGGTGAGCGTTTAGCAGAATTAAGGTACGGATTCAAGATTGATATGGATTGTGTATGAATTTCCAGCCGTGAACTTTAGTGGTTGGCCGTGAGTTTTATGGTGAAATGCCGTGGGTTTTGCAGGCTTCCATCAGATCTTACAGGCCTTGTTGTGGTGAGCGTTTAGCAGAATTAAGGTACGGATTCAAGATTGATACAGCGTGAGGTTGGCATGAGTAAATGCAGTGATGGCTGTTTGTTGTTTACGTGTATAGCTGCCAGTGGTTACTTCCTGTTGTTATATGCATACACGCATTTGCATATCTTGCATTTCATATCTTAGTTGTATCGTATCTTGTACTTCGGCAGTTGTGCCTTGTTGTATTTGCTGTTGTTTCTTAACAGGTTGGAGGACGAGCGGGTAACACAAGTATACCTCATCTCCCTGCTGGGATCTGTTAGCCACTATGAGCGGAGTGGGTAGATCCCACATCTCATGAGTTGGGCAACATCAGGTGGAGTGATTGATGCACCTGGTATTGGTGAGCGAGTAGGGGTGAGTGGGTAACTCCCACATGTCCTACACTCACAGTGGCCACCTATCCGTTGCAGATTTGATTGAGCTATGCTTTGGGTTTCCTTGGATCCCTTGTTGGTCGTAGCCTCCTGTTGTTATCCGGTGTCTCATGCATAGCATCTGCATTTTATTTATGTTGTATCTTTGCTGTTTATTTGCTCTCCGTACTGGGTTTTGACCCCATGTCCCTCTGGGGCTTGGTTTGTTTGTTGCCTCTTGTGTTGTCCAGGTCATACAGCTGGTCGAGGAGGTAACCCAGCTGGCGGTGCCCCAGGAGGTGGTTGAGTGTCCCAGTAGCGTATACCATATATGTATGTATCAGTCTAGTGGCCGGGGATATGCCCTGTGCTTCGTTGTTGTATTCTGATGTGGAGTCTGATACGTTTATTTGTATTGATTCTATACTTGATTTTGTTGGTTTTGTAAATTGGGAACTTATTTTGAGTATCGTTCTATTTTAAAATTATATGTTTTAAACCGTCGGGCCTAAAAGCGAAAATTTTACCCACTTTTTGATGAGCTTCCACATGTGTTTGGGTTCTTACTCGGTTGTGAGCACGAGGCCTGACAGTTTAGGCTCGAGTTGTTCCGGATGGTGTTAGCTGGTTCCCCTGCGACGTATGTTGAGGCTGTGGATAGAGCAGTGGATATTGAGGAGAGTCTGATGGAGGTGCAGAATCAGGTTCAGTTGACAGCTGGACGTAGTTTTCAACCTGTACCGGAAGCAATGCCTTCTTTCCAATCTCCTCAAGTGCCGCAACAGTCGAATCGTCAAAGGTCCAAGCCTCGAGGGAAATAGTTTAAGAAGCGTTCGAACTCGAGTTCTTGGTTCAGTGAGTTCTGGTGGCAGTGGCTCCGAAGGAGGAGTGACTTGTGGACAGTGTGGAGGTCGTCACATGACTTCTCAATGTCGTGGAGTTCAAGGCCTTTGTCATAACTGTGGGCAGCCTGGATATTTTGCTCGAGTGTGTCCGGTTTGAGGACAGTCATTGGGTCAGTCGCAGTAAGGTTCAGCTGGTGGTTCTTCATAGAGACCACAACCTTTTTCTTAGTCTCAACGATCAGGTTTCCAACCCCGTGAATCGTCTAGGTTTGGCAGACCTTCGAGACCTCAGTTTTAGGGACCGCAGCATGCTCAGGTGAACGCCTTGACGAGAGAGCAGGCGGAGGATAGACCAGAGGGAGTGATTGCATGTACTTGCTTTATCTTTGACTTTCCTGCACGAGTTTTGTTCGATACTGGAGCAGCACACTCCTTTATTTCTGAGCTATTTGTGTATGAGTGTGGGTTGAGTTCTTCCCCACAATGGGATGTTGTCTATGTATCTACCCCTGCTGGTGTGAGCTTGTTATCCCATGTGGTGGTGTTGGATTGTGTTCTTAGGTTTGATGAGCATGAGTTGGTGACTAATCTGATTGCCCTGGAGATTAGATATTTGGAATGTATTTTGGGAATGGATGTTTTGTCCAGTTATAGAGCGACAATTTATTGTTTTCATGGTGTAGTGAGATTTAGGCCTGCATTTGGAGAGAAATGGGATTTCTATGGTGCTGATTCGCAACCTAAGATACCTTTGGTGTCTGCCATGGAGATATTTAGTTCGTTATCGCTAGAGATTTCAGGGTTTATGATCTATGCCTTGGATATTTCACAAGTATCGAGAGTAGAGTTGGGTGATGTTCCGATTGCTCGATAGTTTCCTGACGTGTTTCCGGATGAGATTCCTGGATTCCCTCCGAGAAGAGAGATTGACTTCATCATAGAGTTGGTTCCAGGAACAGCCCCGATTTCTAGAGCTCCGGATCGATTGGCACCAGCTGAGGTGAAGGAACTCAAGGAGCAGTTGCGTGATCTTTTAGAGAAAGGCTTCATTAGGCCGAGTATGTCGCCCTGGGAAGCTCCGATTCTTTTCGTAAAGAAGAAGGATGGATCTATGAGGATGTGTGTGGATTTTTGGCAGTTGAACAAAGCGACGATTAAGAACAATCCGTTTCCGAGGATTGATGACTTGTTCGACCAGTTGCAGGGATCTGATGTAGGAGTCAGAGACGCTGATGTGGCGAAGACGGCTTCTAGGACCAGATATGGGTAGTTATGTAGTTTTTGGTGATGCCATTTGGATTGACCAATGCTCCTGCTGTCTTCATGGATTTGATGAATCGCTTCTTCAGTGAGTATATCGATCGTTTTGTGATTGTCTTCATAGATGACATCCTGTTGTATTCGAGGAACTTCAGAGAGCATAAAGAGCATTTGAGATTGGTTTTGCAGAAACTGAGAGACTCAGAGCTGTATGCGAAGTTCAGCAAGTGTGATTTCTGGCTGGATAGAGTTGTCTTTTTGGGTCATGTCATTTCAGCGCAAGGGATTTCGGTGGATCCGAGTAAGGTCGAAGCAGTTCTTCTGGGAGCGACCTAAGAGTGTGACTGAGATCTGTAGTTTCTTGGGTTTTGCTGCTTATTATAGGAGTTTTATTGAGAATTTCTCTTCGATATCTAGGCTGATGACTCAATTGACCCAGAAGGATAGAAATTTTGTTTGGAGTGAAGAGTGTGAGTCTAGTTTCCAGTTTCTAAAGGAGAAGTTGACTACTGCTCCTGTGTTATCTTTACCTTCGGGTTCTAGAGGTTTTGTACTTTGCTCTGATGCCTCTCTGAGTGATTTCGGATGCGTGTTGATGCAGAATGGGTGTGTGATATCTTATGCGTCTCGACGGTTGAAGCCCCATGAGACGAGATAACCCGATCATGATTTAGAGTTGGCTGCGATAGTGTTTGCCTTGAAGATTTGGCGTCACTATTTGTATGGTGAACAATTTATGGTGTACACCGACCACAAGAGTTTGAAGTATATCTTCACACAGTCAGATTTGAATATAAGGCAACATCGTTGGATGGAGATGCTGAAGAAATTTGATTGCGAGATTCAGTATCAGCCTGGGCGGATGAATTTAGTGGCCGATGCTTTGAGTAGGAAAGCCCATTCAGACACCTCATCCAAATCATCAGCAAGCACACTGTTAACATCAGCAGGATTTTCTGTTGCTTCTGATGGATGCTTGAGATTTCGAGGTAGATTGGTGGTTCCGAATTTGATTTATTTGAAGGAAGCCATCTTGAATGAAGCTCATTGTAGTCGCTACAGTGTGCATCCGGGCGAGAAGAAGATGTATCATGCCCTGAAGTCTCATTTTTGGTGGGAAGGCATGAGGAATTACATCTCTGGATTTGTAGCTCGATGCTTGAATTGCCAACAGGTGAAGGCTGAGAGGATGAGACCTGGTGGATTGCAAAAGAGTTTAGAAGTGCCTCAGTGGAACTGGGAGCACATCGCCATGGATTTTGTGACTCATTTGCCTCGATCGAGTAGGGGATGTGATGTTGTTTGGGTTGTGTTGATAGAATTTCGAAGTCAGCCCATTTCATTGCCTATGATGTGAGATGTTCGATGAAGAAGATGGCACGACTGTACATTGACCATGTCGTGAGATTGCATGGAGTTCCGGTTTCGATAGTGTCTGATAGAGATCCAAGATTTACTTCCCGATTCTGTAAGATCTTTCAGGCAGTGATGGGTTCGATATTGGCCATGAGTACAGCCTATCACCCACAGATAGATGGTCAATCTGAGAGGACCATT
Organism: Dorcoceras hygrometricum; assembly: GCA_001598015.1. Classification (NCBI taxonomy): domain Eukaryota; kingdom Viridiplantae; phylum Streptophyta; class Magnoliopsida; order Lamiales; family Gesneriaceae; genus Dorcoceras; species Dorcoceras hygrometricum. The sequence goes on from KV018141.1 coordinate 94,307, forward strand.
AAGATTTTAGAGGATATGCTGCGAGCAGTTGTTTTGGATTTCAGTGGTGGCTGACAGGATTCCTTTGTCCTTGGTTGAATTTTCTTATAACAACAGCTACCAGGTCACTATTGGGATGGCACCTTTTGAAGCACTGTATGGTCGTAAGTGTAGATCACCTATATGCTGGGAAGAGATTGGCGAAAACATTTGTCTACTCCTGAGTTTGTGCATCACATGAAGGATCAGATTGAGTTGATTCGGAGCAGGATGAAAGCTTCTCAAGATCGACATGATAGCTATGCTAACAAGAGACGTAGACCTTTGGAGTTTGAGGTTGGCGATTGAGTGTTTCTCAAAGTTTCTCTTTTCAAGAGCGTGATGAGATTCCGATTGAAGGGTAAAGTGGCTCCTATATTAGTTAGTCCCTTTGAGATTGTTGAGAGGATCAGACAGTTGGCTTATAGATTGAGGTTGTCTGATGAGTTAGCAGCAATGCATGATGTGTTTCATGTGTCACTGTTGATGGAATACGAGCCAGATCCGTCCCATGTGCTGAGGACTGATAAAGTAGATTTGGATTCTACCTTGAGCTATGTTGAATATCCAGTGCAGATTCTGTATAGGAAGGATAAGCAGCTGAGGAATAAGTCTACTCCGTTGGTGAGGGTACAATGGATCAAGCATGGTCGTGAGGAAGCTACCTAGGAAGTTGAAGAGATGAGACAGGATTGGCCTCATCTATTTGAGCGTTGACAGTAGTATTACAGGTAATTTTCTGGATTGTTGATCTTATGTTTGAATGATTTGTGCTGTTGATTGATGGTTTGTTTAGCATTGAGTATGCTGGGCAGTATGGCATGAGTGTTTTGGAATGGTGTCTAGTATACTGTGCCGTGAGAATGCCATCTTTTTGTGATTGTTTTCCTCGTAATTTTCAAATCTATCGCTACGAGTTGATTTCGAAGACGAAATCGATTTCTAGTGGGGGAGAATGTCAGAACCAGAAATTGTTAAGTATGATTTATTGGCTAATCAGGTTTAGATTGGGATTCGCTAATTGCGTTTCTGATTATCGGGTGAAATCTGCGTGGGATTTGGATCCGTTTTAGCGAGATTCAGATTTGAGTGAAATCTGGATGTTCAGATGTTTCCCTCGCGTGTTTGCATGAATTTCCCCTATCAGGGAGCGAAACGCTGTCGTTGAGGTGCTAATCAGATTTGGGGTTGCAAGAGGTAGTGCGATGTCGTATCGAGTATTCAGATTTGACACTAGTAAGTGGAATCTGTTTAGCGGGCGTGAATAGATGTGAGCGTTTATGTGTTAAAGTCCGGATGAGTGCTAGCAAGATCTGTTGTGAGAGAGAGACCCCGATGCTACGTCGTTCGGTTAAGTAGCATGACACCGTTTTGAGAAGAAGCGTGTGTTTTGTTTGGAGAGTAGGATCTGAGATAGCATAGTCAGATGTGGATGATAGCAGAGGCCAGATTTGAGGGACTTCTGTTTTAGCGATGAGATCTATACTTGTAGGCGATTGACTTCTATTGTAGCTTTGATCTGGGGATTTAAATTAAGTGTCGATCAACACTTAGAGTATTTCGAACCTGATATTTCTTATCTTCATCCCCGATAACCCTCGATTGGTACTTTTCATCCGAACCCTATTTCCGTCGATTGCCGTCGTTTGGGGCAAGATTGGTAGCGCTGAGCTCGTCTTCTCTAGGGCTTTCGATTGATACCGGTTTGGAGATTGGAGTCGTCGAAATTGAGAAGCACAAAGTTGTTGCAGTGTTCGTATGTCTTAGAGATTGTTGACCAGTAGTTCTTATGTTCTTTAGCAGCTATGGGTAAGTGATTTATTTCCATTTTAAGCTTCGTTGAGAGTTGAGTGGTGCTCTGTAGAGTTGAAATAGCTGAGTGAGCTATGAGGCTTTGGAAATTAAGCTGTATGAGTTCAGACTTGAGTTAATATTGAGGTATCTTGACAGATTTGAGCAGGTAGTGGCTTCTGTTGAGTTCGTTGAGAAGTTGCTAGGGCAGTAGACTTGAGCTGGTTGCTGCGCCCCTATTTTTGTAAGATCTGTTGAGGTAGAAGTTGAATTGAGGGACGAATTGAGATAGATTTTAGCAGCTTTGTATCAGCTTTGGGGATATTTCTTTCGTGTATTAGCTGCTGTGCTTTGTGTTGATTGTATGCTGATTCTGTGCTAATATCTGTTTGTGCGTGAGGTATATGTATGATGTCTGTTGTGCATTCTCGCATACATATTGAGCCTGATTCCTTTGAGAGCAGAATTCCTTTGCACGTTGTGATTTGCCGGCTGAGTCGTCACGTCTGAAAGGTCCAAGGTTGTTTTTGATGTGCTGGCCGGCTGAGTCGTCGTGCCTGAATACCACACTGCCTTGTGATGGTCGGCTGAGTCGTCACACCTGAAGATCACAAGATGATGATGATTGATGAGATCTGCACAGCTGAGTCGTTGTGTTTTATCTACCGATGATTCTTGGTAGCCCTATTAATGCATTGCACGATTGAGATCTTGCATTTTCTGATATGATAGTTGATTTTATTGTGCTCTTCTTACTGATTTTTGACCTCGTTTATTTTCCCTGTTTGGGCTGTCTTGGTCTGCATTGGCTTTGGCAGGTTCTACAGGTAACCAGGCTGGACAGAGTGGAGCTTCAGCTGGTCGATCCCCTTTTTGATTTGAGTCCCAGTTGTACTGATAAATATATTGAGCCAGGGGTTGTCCTGCGCCTTTATTTATTTGGGGATCTGTTGTTAATTGACTACTTGTTTTATTGTATGTTGTATGAGTTTTGAGTTAAACTCTTAGTTTGAGTATGAATGTATTTTGAGCGATATTGGATCAGGCCCATATTAGAAAATTTTTAGCCCATATTTTTAGGATGCTTACGCGTAATTGTGACTAATTGATGTATTAGAGCACCGGGCCTGACAAGACACCTGGTCACTGAGCCTCGCTCCATGTGAACTCATAGCAAACACCAATACATGTAGATACAACTGCTGAAAACAATCAACATAATTTTCTCAAACGTCTTCACTTCGCACGTTTGTTACAGACTCAAATTTGAATGATACAAAGAAATATGATATAGTGAGTACTGTAAATCTTCTGGTTCTTTTAACAACAAGAACTGTTTACAAATGTAAACCAGAAGATATTTCGAAGAATAAATCTATGAAAGCTTGAACTTGAGTGTTCTTCGAGATTTGAATACTGGGACAGAATATTTTGCGATGTCAAGTTCCCAGTGAGTTATGTGAGAGCCTTATGATAGCGAAGAATACGTCGTAAATCGTAGAAATTAACCGAGAGCTTCTTCATTTGAATTCTTCAGCAATTTATACTCTTTGTCCTCAACGGTCAATAAATGTAGCCAGTAGAAATAAACTCCTTTGCATATCTTCATCGTATCATAGCATTTAATGCTCCATTAATGCCATGCAAAAGGTAATATACTCTTGTCAGGGTTAAATTGACTTATATTCCAAAGCGGGTAATCATCGTATCAATCACTCTACATAATGTGAAACTTTACCCAAAATAGTTCTGATATTGTCTCCTTAATTCCAGGATTTTATACGATTAAACTATGACCGTTGATTCTTCTCAAATAATCCTTTAATAACATCTGAAGAGATTCGAAGCTCTCATCTGAATGATTACTCTGTTAAACGAATTTCCTTATTCTGTATGTTTGCAATTTTGTCATATCTGAATGCTTCGAGACATCTGCAAGAACACTGTACCTAACTGAGTTGCTCATGTCTGATAACCTCGGATCTGATGAACTCTGATTATTCTATAACCAAATCTGAAATACTAAAATCCGAAATACCTTAGTTGATTCTGTTCACGACTGAATTGCTCAGGTCTGAATTATATCATCTGAATAAACAAATCGGATCTGATACTGTAGCTTCTGAATCAAATCTGAATGTCCTCAAATCTGAAAGACTGTTCCGATGACTGATAAAACCTATTACTCAAATAACCTGATATCTGGAAACTTAAATCTAAATTCCTCAACCCGATAACTGAATACTTGACTGGATATCTGATCAATTCTCGAATAGTCAACTCAGATGTCAAATTAACTTAACTCAGAACTCTCGAATCTTAAATCTTCAACTCAATGGCATGACGTCACGATCTGAAATGTTCTTTTCTCTTGTCCTCTGTGAATACTTTTGTTCAGTTCTCAGTCTTATTTTGTTATCACCAAAACTTATAAATTTTATCTTAACAATTTCTCCCTTTTTGGTGATGACAAAAATTAGCATCCTTTGACTTAAAAGAAACAAAGGTAATTTGCTCCAAGTCTGCTATATATTTAATATGAAGCACAGTACTAAATATTTGTACAAAGAACTGAAAAACCAACTACTTGAAACTATCCAGTCCAGATCTATCAAGAAAGCCAATATCTCCAATCTCTTTGTTTAGAACCACTGCTTCCTCTTTTTCGTGAAGGCTCACTTCTGCTACCACTACTACCACCATCTCCAGATCCAGGTTTGCTTCTATCTTCAGGAGGGGCTGACCTCGGCCTTGGCTGCTACCCACTTCCCCCTTTTTGTCATCACGGCCCCTAGTGATATAGGCCATGATTTCAGCAAGAGTATCACGAAGTGTAGTCAATTGTTCCTGTGTTTCCACACGGAATTCAATCACGTCATTGCGAATAGCAGCCAGGCGATCGTCGAATTCCTTAGATAATTCATCCTTTTGATCTTTGATCTCCTTACGAATATCAGCCAATTCCGTCGTCAAGATACAACTTTGAGCTCGAACGCCTTTCTTAAACTCAAGCACTTCAAAATATAAGGCAATTTTCTGAATCTGGACCTCCTGGAAGACACTTTTAAAGATACCTCAAAGGTCTTGGTCTTGCTGAGTACGAGCGTCGGTAGATGCTTTCTCAAGATCATCGATTTTTGACAAGAGATGGTTCTGGAGATTGCCAATGCTGCTTTGAGTCCGCATCTGCTTAATGGACAGCTGAGAAATAGAAGCCTGTGGCTGAGCAAACTGTTCGGTGAGATCTGTAGAAGGAGCAGCGATAGTAGGCATGAGAATCTGTTCAACAACTGTGTCGGCACCCAGAGGAATGTCGTCTGTATTAAATTGCATAGAAGAATCATTAGAGGAACTCTGACTTGGAGAAGGCAAGGCTATATCTGGATTTTGCTGAGAAAGGCTAACAGTATCTGTAGGATCTGATTCAATATATACAGCTGGTGCTATCTGTACACTAGGTTCTGTACAAATTAACCCTGTATCTGTCTGTACAACTGGATCTGTATATTGATAAGAAATCGATAGTGCAGACCTTGGAGAGGGAGAACGGTAAATGGTCGAACCATCAGAAGAATTTGACTTGACTTCTGGCAGAACATGTACCTCAGGCTGTACAACAAAGTTATTCAAAAATTCAACAAAACTGTTGGTATCTATACCACTCCGAAATACACCTCGAAATCCTGTGGGGAACTCCTCTATATCTACAAAGGGACCGACGGTGTCTCTGCAATGATTTACTGTACCAACGGGGTGCAAACATCCAATCAAAGAAAACTTTAAAACGGCCACACAAACCTCAGCCCAATGATCGCGAACACTCCTAGAGAAGGGTTATCTGGAATCAATATCTTGGACAGGCTCAATAAAGGCGTAAAGAGGGGCAAGGTCATTAATGTAAGGCCTTTGAGGCATCAGTTCCCATTTGCAAGAAACAAATGGCCTCGTAATGGGTCTCCAATAATCAACCCCTTCATCGATCAGCCAAGAGCCGTAAACCAATATCATTGCCCGAATCCAGCAAGTAGAGAAGATAGTTCGATTGTTTACTGGGAATAGAGAATCCTCGATCAATAGTGGCTCCGTCAAACAGATGTGAATTGGACGGCCGTGTCCACTCAAGCTTATGATCCTTTATTTGCCTCAGCAAAAATTTTAATGCAAAATGATGAGCAGCAGTTAGCAGTTCCAATACTTTGAGTTCAATTGCTGTAGTGGGCGTACAGGATACAAAATTATGCCTTCTGGCCTCTAAAAACTTCCGGAGTAGTAACTCCCTATACTTGGCAATAATTTACACCCTCACTGAAGAGCTATCTGAACTGAGTGTCTCTCCCCAAGTCAGGACTCTCTCCTCTTTAGCAGCAATGGCCTCAATGCATCCCAAAGCTGCGAGTCTGTGAAGACTAAAAGAGTTAAAGAAATTAGCCACTTATTCAATCACCTGCTCTCTCGACTGGACGAGAAAATCGATATCAGCACAGATTAAAGAGAATATTTCACGGGCTGGGTGCCCTTGAATAGTATCTACCACAAGAGGCTCCTTCCCCTTGTCAGTAGCAGCAATCCGCGGAAGACTAGCCTTGTATTGATCCACTTCGTTGACTCCCGAATTCTGAATCCCATGTCCGAATTTTCTCCTTGTTGGTTCTGCTGCAATGACCGATGGCATTATCGCATCAATCGGAATCTGTTTCAAGAGATCCTCAATAGACATTGATTCCTCATCAGTTTTTGTTACCTCCTCTATCTGTTCACCTTCCGTCGCAATTACCTGACTTGACTGCTTAAACCCAGACATGTTGTCATCCTCCTCAGATCTTTTCACCATTGGTTCTACCAATTCTGTTCTCATCGCTAAGCCCTCGGCAACATCTGGTTCCGCCACATTTGTTTCCATTTGTGCGGTTTCAGCAAGCACCTGTTCAATAATATTATCCACGTCATCAATAGTTGTCTGTTCCTTCTCTTGCTCGACAACACTCTCCACATATGGCTCCTTCTCAACAATTTCATCATCAGAACCTGTTGACAATCTCAACTTTCTCTTCGGTGCTTTGCGCTTTTGAGCAAGAGTACGATCAATTTGCACAGCTGAGATTGGTTCAACAATTTGGATCGGTACGACATCTTGTGCTACTGTTACAAGTGCCAGATCCTTCTCTGCGGGAGCAGCTCTCCCCTTTGCCGTCCTCTTCTTCTTAACAGTTGGTGAAACTATCTCCACTTGCACCTCATATGTGTCCTTGTTAGCAGTTGAAGCAGATCTCTTTTTAGACACATATTTCCTTTCTACAACCGCTACTTTAGTCGCATCGGGCTCATCAGATTCACCACGAGCATCAATAGTTTTGTTCGTGGCGACATATGTACTCACGGTCTTGGCAGAGAGGATATTCAGAGGAGGAAAGGTCGTCACCTCTCCCAAAGTCGCAACTGGATCTCCCTTCAACAGGGCACAAATTTGATCCGCGTAACCCTTGGCTCTCTTGGAGGATTTTTCTGCCATATCCTTAAGAATATCGAACAGCAGTTTTCTCCAGTTGACCTTCAGCCCAAAATGAATCGCCGTCATCAACACAAAGCGTTCATGGGTGACAGCATCAAACGAACCAGCCTTGACCGTCACAGACTTTGCCAGTATATCGTTCAACAAACGGAATTCATATTTCAGTTTCTTCGTTTTGCAGGAGGTTTTGACCGGCTCTACAGACTGAGAAAATAAACTCCTTGCATCAAACACCAAGTCCATTGGTACTTCCGACAAATAAGTCAATCCTTCAGTAGGCAGTCCGAAAACACCCACAAACCTATCCTCATTAATCACAACAACCTTGCCATGAATGACACAGAGAACTTCATTATATTTCACAAGTGTAGTGTCGAAGAAATGTGCCAAATCTTCATAAAAAACTGTCGGACATCCCAGAAAGCCACGAAGCCCAGTAGATTCTAGGGCTCTGAAAATCTTAACCATTCCGTCGTTATCTAGAATACCCATGATAGAGTCGAAATTGACTCGAAGAGCGTTATCAATCAAGGAGGATGCCATTTCAGATAGTATAGTGAACGAGAAAACGCCTGAAAGATAGATAATATGCAACAGAAAGCACTAGAGAGGAACAATGCAATAAAGCTTTAAAGTAATTTTCGTAGGGTAGAGATTAATGAAAAATGAAACGGCGTGATGTAAACAGGGAATGCGAAACGTTAATAGAGAGAGAAAATGTGGATTTGACGTTTCGCATGATGATAACACGTGTCAACATCCGTTGGCGCGATCAAAATTTTGAAAAGATTTTGACAAGATTTTGAAATGATTTTGAAATAGTTTTGAATTTTAACCGCGAGGGTGAAAAGGTAAAAACTAGCGCCAAATACTTAACATGTCACAACCTTAGGATCTGTTTTTATGTGTTAGAAGGGGTATTATCAGATCTGATTCCAGATAAGTATCAACTGTGTATATATGACATCTGAGTGTATCCAGATCTCAGATATTCAGCTGACTCAACACTTATTATTTCATATATTTCCTTCCCCCTAAACCTGAGGTCCGCCCAAGTCTGAAATTTACCAGATCTGAGATTACACGAAGTTCCCCCTGAACAGTAGACTCAGATCTGTTAAATACAGAACCTATTCAACCTGCAAATTGTTAGCGCAGAGACAAATCATGGCAGTTCTAAGAGACCCAAAAGGTTTCTGAAATAAGAAAACTTAGCGTCCGGTAGAGGCTTTGTGAAGATGTCAGCTACTTGCTGGTCAGTCGACACATACTCCAGTCGGACGTCCTTCTTGAGCAAATGATCTCTTATAATGTGATGCCTGATGTCGATATGCTTAGTTATTGTAGCGCCCCAAAATCCATAAGGCCACATCTATGAACCCTTATATTTTGAAGGACCAAATTGTTAATACGAGCATTCAGATTTCAGCTTTGATTTATTTTAATTGTTTTAAAATCTGATTTCAAATTTGAGATACGGCGCAAAAGGCTTTCGGGCAGATTTCGCCTCAAGCACGACTCGAGCAGATTTCATATTTCGAAGGAAACATGTTTCAAATCTAGCAGATTGTTCTTTTAAAATCTTTTGGTAAATTCCTAAATTTAAAACAGTAATTGGGAGATTTAAAAATCTTTCAAAAAGGACAAATAGTTGGTAGGAATCCCATGCCTCTCGAGTGTTTTCACCTAATGACAATCATGCTCTCTTATATGATTGTTTACGAGAAGTTGAGTTCATTTTCACTTGAATAGAAAACCTTTTTATCTTCTTAAAACTCTCTGGAGCTCGTCGTGGTGCTAGAGAAGGAATTCTGCAGGAACCAACTGTCGCCGGGTATCCAGTGTTAAGGCAAGTAAAAACTGATCTTTTCTACACCATTTTAATGCATATATTGTTTTTCCTCAGTCATGTTTGCTTGCCTGAGTATGTTAAAGATATAGCAATGTTCAAGCATGTTTATAAAAATGAAAGATCGGGTTCATTGTTGTTTTCTATTTTAAAATAATCCCAGTAGCGCAGATGTTGATGTGTTTTTTAAAAAAAAAATGCATTCAGGTTCTAGTTCCTTGAAAGATAATGAAGTTCTTCTCCTTGGTGAGTTGCGACGTCTGGACTTGACTCCAAGTAATCGGTGATGCTGGTCCAATCGGGATTTTTTTCCGGTTAGATAGGCGGAGCTGGTATCATTGGGTGTCGTCGAGATATTGCAGCACTAAGTTACATAGCCAAGTCGGTTTTCCTATGCTAGTAACCAGATTCCATCTTCAAGTCTGAAATCTCATATCAAGTCTTCCTTGAAAAGGTCGAATATGTTTCACACATACACTATTCCTACAATCAAATATGTTTTTTTACGACCAGTACTGCCTTTTTTCTAGCCAAGTCTGTTTCTTTAAAACTAGCAATATATCCTCTCCTTTAGCAGAATCTATTTACCCATTAGAAATAGTGTTTCTATGGTCACATCTGAATTCCCCACAAGCGATAGCGCTTCTAAAGTCAATTCTGTTTTCACACCAGCGATGCCTGCCAGATAGTCGAATCTGTTTCCTGCTAACGATATTTTTCCTCTATACCACATCTGTTTTAACGTTAGCAATATGATAATCGAATCTGTTGTTATGACTAGGATCAGTTTCGAACCCGAACACTATTTTGTTAGCCGCATCTGATTTTTCAATTCAGCGATAGGTTCCCAGTAGTCAAATCTGATGCTCAATGAGATTTTAAAAGGAAATGAGTTTCAAAATGTAGGGAACCTTGATAAGTTCAAATCTGTTTTCACTCAGATATGAGTTTAAAGGAAGAAATTTTAGTTTTAAAGGATTTATGGCGTAGATAACAGACGGTCACCATGGAAGGGTGAGCAACTGTCCAGATGTCAGTTGCCCCTTCACCACGGAAGGGTGAGCAGTCGTCGAGAGTGTCGGTTGCCCCTTCATATAGGGCTTCATGCCATAAAGACTTAATTCAGAAGTAACTTGATCAAGTGACTACGGACCTAGGGAGAGCTTCTAAGCCATAAATCACAAAAAATAATGATGAGATTTGGGTTATGTCCCGAATCTGTTTTACGAAATATGTTTAAGTTGACATGCCTTCCTTTAAACTAAGTTATGTTCAAATATGAGATGTTTGCCTGCATTAAGGGAAATTGTTACTCTCAGAATTTTACTTGAAGAGCCTCTAGGCTCATTAGCTTTTAAATGGTGTAGGTGAGATAGAGCTGGGGCAGATGGGCGGCGGGAACTGAACCACCCGTGGTGTGTTCTGTTTATCAGTGGCCGATGTATTCCGTGCAACTGTTGTTGTTTTTGATATTTTGACAAATCTGTATTAGATCCATTACAACAATGATTGAATCCATATAGAATTTCACATGTTGTAATATCGCACTTTGCATTTTATATAAACTTGTGATTCAAATCTGTTTCTTCCAGTTTTCATTTGGCGCCAAGTATGTTTGTGTCCCGAAATTTTTCAGCTTACAATATTTTATTTCAGACCTTCTTTTCTTATTTTCTTTATTTCTATCCAAATACGTTGACACCCATGGGTTTGGGCGTCACAACTTGGTATCAGAGCATGGTCCTGAGATAAACACATGCACTTCCGATTGGACAGATTTCATCGACCGTTTCTCCAGAGCTGTGAGTTTTACTTTATGTTTCAGAGCATTTGTCTTTTAAATTTGGCATGTTCTGACGTTTATATTGTGGAGGATTACGGGCTATAGATTAAGATGTCTGGCTGAGGAAGAGGTAAAAGAAACACCTCCTTAGAAGAACCCAATCCAGATAGTAATGCTAGTATTGTCCAACTCCTAAGACTGTTGGTAGAACAAACCGGTAGAGGTAATGGCCAATCTTCCAGCGACCAAGACATGATGATCCTCAAGAGAAGTTCGAAGACAAAAGCCGAAAGACTTTAGTGGTACTACAGATCCCTTGGTTGCTGAAAGCTGGATAAAGTCGATGGAGGTTATCTTTGAGTACCTTCAGATGCCAGATTTGGATAGGCCCAGGTGCGCTATCTACATGTTGAGGGATGAAGCTATGATTTGGTGGGAAGGAGATAAGCTATCTGTGGACTTAGAAAATCTGACTTTAGGAGATTTTGAGCGAGTATTCTTTGAGCAATAGTTCACAGCAGACAAGAGGTCTGAGTTGAAGAGGGAATTCCTGACTTTGAAACAAGTAAGTATGACTGTACAGGAGTATGTAAGAATGTTTTAATGAGGCTGTTATTTTGTACCTCTCATTGGTATTGACCCAGAGGAGAAGCTGAGTCATTTTGTGGAAGGGTTAAAGACTATGTACAAGATGAATGTTAGGCTGTCTGTGCCTAAGACTTACAGGGAAGCAGTGGATAGAGCCCTGCTTATTGAAAGAGATTGGAAATATGTGGAAGAAGAAAGGCAACAGAAGAGGCAGGACATTCAGCAGAAGGATTAGAGGCCGTTTAAGAAGCAGAATAAGAATCAGCAGAGGCCTCAAGAGCAGAAACCCCTACAGATCCAACCCAGTAGTGCAGTTCCCGCTAGCAATAATAGACCACTGTGTCCCAAGTGCCAGAAGAACCACTCTGGTTTGTGCAGACTTGGTCAGAATATCTGCTTCAGATGTGGGTTGCCAGGGCATATGATTAAGAACTGCCCAAATACAAAGCAGCTGGTGACCAGTAGAGCTTTTGTGATGACAGCTGAGCAGTTCAACCCAGATTAGACAGTGGTTACGGGTAAGATCTTGATTGCTGATATGCCCTCCATAGCATTGATAGATTCAGGAGCTACCCATTCATTTCTAGCATCCAAGTTTGCTAAGAAGTTGCCCATCAGACCCGACCAAGTAACTATAGGATTTTGCGTAACGGTACACTCAGGAGAAGAGTTAGTATCCTACAATTTGTTTCGAGATTTAGAGCTTAGTCTTCAAGGGCGATTGATTACCACACATTATATTGTGCTACCGATGCCCGAGTTTGTTATGATTTTGGGAATGGACTGGTTGACCAAGTATGGAGTAGTGATAGGCTTTAGGTTCCGAACAGTAGTGGTTAACCCACCCATAGGAGACCCGTTTACGTTTGAGGCCAATCGATTTGGAGGATTCCACGCAATATTTCAGCTCTTAAGGTTCAAAGTTGTTTAAGGAAAGGTGGGGTAGGATTTTTGGCAAGTCTATCGTCCTTAGCTATGAATAGTAAACCCCAACTTTCAGATGTGGAGGTAGTAAGTGAGTTTCCAGAAGTTTTCCCAGAGGATATGCAAGGACTACCACCAGAAAGAGAGCTAGAATTCGCAATTGACTTAGTGCCAGGAGCAGCATCGGTATCCAGACCACCCTATCGCCTAGCTCCATATGAGATGAAGGAATTAAAAGGAACAGATACAAGATCTGTTATATAAGGGATTCATTAGACCAAGCACGTCCCCATGGGGAGCCCCTGTTCTTTTGTTAAGAAGAAAGATGGGAGTCTGAGATTATGTATAGATTACCGAGAGCTGGATAAGTTGACCATTAAGAATAAATATCCCCTTCCTAGGATCGAATACCTATTTGACCAGCTGTAGGGATCGATAGTCTTTTCTAAGATCGACTTAAGATCCGGTTATCACCAGTTGAAGATTAAGCCAGCGGATATCTATAAGACAGCCTTTAGAACCGCTATAGTCACTATGAGTTTCTAGTAATGCCCTTTGGACTTACTAAGTATAGATTACCGAGAGCTGGATAAGTTGACCATTAAGAATAAATATCCCCTTCCTAGGATCGAATACCTATTTGACCAGCTGTAGGGATCGATAGTCTTTTCTAAGATCGACTTAAGATCCGGTTATCACCAGTTGAAGATTAAGCCAGCGGATATCTATAAGACAGCCTTTAGAACCGCTATAGTCACTATGAGTTTCTAGTAATGCCCTTTGGACTTACTAATGCACCCTCAGCTTTTATGGATTTAATGAATAGAGTGTTGCAACCATTTATGGATCAATATGTAGTTGTGTTCATAGACGATATATTAGTTTACTCTAAGACCAGATTTGAGCATGCTGACCATCTGAGGACAGTGCTGCAAGTTTTGAAGAATAAGAGATTGTTTGCCAAGTTTAGTAAGTGTGATTTTTGGTTGGAGAAAGTGGCTTTCCTAGGTCATATTATATCTAAGGACGGATTGGAGGTAGACCCAGCTAAAGTGGAAGTTGTGCGTGAGTAGGTCAGTTCCCAAATCTGTCAGGCCCCGTGCTAATTACTAATAATTAACATATAATAAGCGCATAATTACGGAAGCTTAAAATCAGGGCTTAAAAATTTTTCGAAATACAAAGGCCTGAACTTCAAATCATACATTCAAAATAGAGATACTTAAAATACGAGTTGACTCAAACTCCAACAACAAGTAACCACATAATAAAAATTCAAAAGACAGATCCCCAAATACATAATAACACGGTGATGGTCCCCGGAAATAGGATCACGAAGTAATAGGAGTTCAGAAGGGGGGGGTTGAATGAACTCCTTAGATTTTTCTATTTCAAAAACACCTTTTAAAAACTTTTGGATTCTCAGTCTTAGCAAACTTCTCAGCCACAAATAAATGTGCGGAAATAGGCCGATTAGTTTGTGAACAATAAATTAATGCACAACTCAAATAACTGTGTAAATAAAAGATTGAGTCAAGAGTTTGTTTCTGGAAGTTCGGATATAAATATCCTACGTCTCCCCTTCTTCCTCCTCGGAAGGTATCACTAGAAGACTTTGATACAAGTAGACAATCTACAAGCACCCGATCCCAAAGCCAACAGCCTTGAGAACTCCTAGCACCTCACAACGTTTCACACAGACTAGCTGCTGGTTTACAAGATTT
>KV018141.1:115920-128082 GCA_001598015.1 Dorcoceras hygrometricum
ATTGAGAAGTCTGCTGGAGAAATAGATCGAAGAAGAAGATTCCAGTCGCAAGTTACTGTTGACGAATCTGTTAGCAGTCGCGATTATAAGTAACTGTTGATGAATCATTGACAGTCGCTCAAGAAGCTAAGATGAGTCGCAAGCTGGAGCTGGAACGATAAAGATCAGCTGGAGCACTAAGCGTAGATGACATCAGCAGTGAAGTCATCATTCAGCAGGAAGCTACAGTGATCAGCAGGAAGCTATCAGCAGATGAGAAGAGAAGTGAAAGAGATGAAGTGACGTCGTGCTGAAGAATCAGCGGATGGTTTAGCGTTGATGACGTCATCGGTGACGTCATCATAATCAGCAGATGGTTTGAGTCCAGCAGTCGCAAGATACCAGCAGGTAGATCGTACATCCAGACGCAAGAGAGAAGCGACGTCGTAGAGGAGGAAATCCAGTAGCAAGCTAATGTTCACCAGCAGATGATATTTGGAGATAGCGATAGCAAAACGATGTCGTTTACATAAGTTGATAGGACAGCGTTTTGCCCTTGCGATTCAGCAGATGCTCTTTGCGTTGATAACCAGTCGCAAGCATTTGATCTAACCAGCTGGACAACCAGACGCAAGCAACAACACATCCAGTCGAGAGCTTCAATGAACCAGCTGTTGCTATGAATCCAGTCGCAAGCTTTGCGTATCCAGTCGACATGGAATCCAGTCGCAAGTAAAGCAGATGTAGTGGAGAGTTACAATCCAGACGCAAGATTCCAGTCGCAGTATTTGAAGCTTCTGCAGTAGCACAAAGTATCCAGTCGACAAAGAAACAGCTGTTGCGCGAAGTGTTGTGTCAAAGAATAAACAACAGCTGAGCGAACAGCTGTTGAACAATCTGTTGAAGAATATTCAGCCGTTGCAAGCAATCAACGCTCAAGATGGAAAGAATCAATGGCTGAGATTAAGTCGTGCAAATTGCCTCAATTCAAGGGAACAAGAGTTGTACTATTCTGGGAAATAGTACAATTTACAGAGGAGCGTTGCACTGAAATGGAAAAATGACAATTTGGCCTTGACAAGCGCAGAAGATATTTGAAACTACAGTCTAACGGCCATATTTCAACAGAGGCTTATATATTTGAGAAGAACGCCATTGAAGAAAAGACTGTTGAAGTTGTTGTTGCACAGAAAAGAAAAATCAATAGAAGACAACAACAGAGGGAAAATGAATCTGAAGTGAAGCTGTCAACTACCATTCGAGAGAGAGCTTATGTTGATATCCGAACTTCCATAAACAAACCTGCTGAGTATCGTGTTCTTTAAGCATTCAGTATTGCATATTTACTTAGCACGCATACACGTTTACAGTTCAGCAGTTGCTGTATTTTAGCATACGCATTAACAGATTTCAGCACTTAGCATCACATTTCAGCAGCACACAAGCACAAGTCTCGAACAGATTTATGTTGTACATAAATCTGTTTGAGTTGTTTTAAAATATAGGATTCAGTTCTGGTATTTTCCGCATGATTTTTAAATCATACCAGATCTGTCTCCGGTGCTCTGTAGTTTAGTTGTTCAAGAACATTGAGCTATTGCAGCTCATTTATAGAAGCACAAAATTTTTTACTGTTTGTCAAATCAGCGCTGGCTATCTTTTTGAACCTATTTTCGGACCAACATAGACAGACACACTAAGTCATTTCACTTCTTACCAGTTAAGACAACATACGATGTGAGCAAATATGCAGATCTTTATGTAAAGGAAATAGTGAGGCTGCATGGAGTTCCCGTTTCGATAGTATCTGATAGAGATTCGAAGTTAACGTCAGCTTTCTGGAAGAGTTTTCATAGAGCTTTGGGTACGAAGTTGATTTTTAGCACAACCTTTCACCCCAGACCGATGGTCAATACGAAAGGGTGATTCAGATTCTAGAAGATTTGCTCAGAGCTTGTATTGTGGATTTTTCAGAGAGCTGGGATTCAAAGTTTTCGTTGGTAGAATTTGCATATAACAACAGTTTCCAATCTTCTATCCATATGGCCCCATACAAATCTCTCTATGATCGCAAGTGTAGAACACATCTTCACTGGGATGATGTTGGAGAGCGTGCTGGTTTAGGACCAGATGTGGTAGAGCAAACAGTTGCGACTGTTAGAAGGATTAGAGAGCGGATGAGAGCTGCTCAGAGCAGACAGAAAATTTATGCATATAATAGACGTCAAGAGCTGAGTTTTGAGGTTGCTGAACATGTGTTTTTTAATGTAGCTCCGATGAAGTGAGTAATGCGTTTTGGAAAGAAAGGAAAGCTGAGCCCCAGATATATTGGGCCTTATGAAATACTGGAACGAGTAGGAACGTTAGCTTATCGTTTAGGATTACCCTTGCATCTGTCCGCAGTTCATAGTGTTTTCCACGTATCAGCATTGAGGAAGTATATTCCCAACCCGTCGCACGTTTTGAGCCATGAGCCAATTCAGTTAGCACCAGATTTGATTTACGAAGAGAGACCCGAGAGGATTCTTCTTCGAGAGATTAGGAAGTTGAGAAACCGTAGTATCCCTATGGTTAAGGTGCAATGGACTAACCAAACAGAACGAGAAGCTACGTGGGATACCAAAGCTCATATGCGTTGTCTTTATCCAGACCTATTTGGTAAGTAAATTTCGAGTACAAAATTTGAATAAGGAGGGTAGAGTTGTAGCCCCCCAAAATCCATAAGGCCACATCTATGAACCCTTTTATTTTGAAGGACCAAATTGTTAATACGAGCATTCAGATTTGAGCTTAGATTTATTTTATTTGTTTTAAAAGCTGATTTCAGATTTGAGATACAACGCAAAAGGCTTTCGGGCAGATTTCGCCTCAAGCACGACTCGAGCAGACTTCAGATTTCGAAGGAAAAATGTTTCAGATCTAGCAGATTGTTATTTTAAAATCCTTTGGTAAATTCCTAAATTTAAAACAGTAATTGGGAGCTTTTTACAAATCTTTCAAAAATGATAAATAGTTGGTAGGACCATGCCTACTCGAATGATTTCACCTAATGACAATAATGCTCTCTTATATGATTGTTTAAGAGAAGTTGAGTTCATTTTCACTTGAAGAGAAAATATTTTATCTTCTTAAAACTCTCTGGAGCTCGTCATGGTGCTAGAGAAGGAAGTCTGCAGGAACCAACTGTCGCCGTGTATCCAGTGTTAAGGCAAGTAAAAGCTGATCTTTGCTACCCCATTTTAAAGCATAATTGTTTTTCCTCAGTCCTGTTTTCTTGCCTGAGTATGTTAAAGATAGCAATGTTCAAGAATGTTTATGAAAATGAAAGATCGAGTTCATTGTTGTTTTCTGTTTTAAAAGAATCCCAATATGTTTTTAAGCCGATGTTGATGTGTTTTTAAAAAAAACATTGAGCAATCAGGTTCTAGTTCCTCGAAAGATTATGAAGTTCTTCTCCTTGGTGAGTTGCGACATCTGGACTTGACTCCAAGTAATTGGTGATGTTGGTCCAATCGGGATTTTGTTCCGGTTAGATAGACGGAGCTGGTATCTTTGGGTGTCATCGAGATATTGCAGCACTAAGTTACATAGCCAAGTCGATTTTCCTATGATAGTAACCAGATTCCATCTTCAAGTCTGAAATCTCATATCAAGTCTGCCTTGAAATGGTCGAATCTTTTTCACACATACACTGTTCCTACAATCAAATCTGTTTTTTTTACGACCCGTAGTGCCTTTTCGCTAGCCAAGTCTATTTCTTTAAAACTAGCGATATATCCTCTCCTTTAGCAGAATCTGTTTACCCACTAGCAATAGTGTTTCTATGGTCACATCTGAATTCCCCGCAAGCGATAGCGCTTCTAAACTCAAATCTGTTTTCACAGCAGCGATGCCTCCCCGATAGTCAAATCTGTTTCCCGCTAACGATATTGTTCCTCTATACCACATCTGTTTTAATGTTAGCGATACGATAATCGAATCTGTTGTTATGAATTGGATCAGTTTCGAACCCGAACACTATTTTGTTAGCCACATCTGATTTTTCACTTCATCGATAGGTTCCCAGTAGTCAAATCTGATGCTCAGTGAGATTTTAAAAGAAAATGAGTTTCAAAATGTAGCGAACCCCGATAAGTTCAAATCTGTTTTCATTCAGATATGAGTTTAAAAAAATAAATTTCTAGTTTTAAAGGATTTATGGCGTAGATAACAGACGGTCACCATGGAAGGGTGAGCAGATGTCCAGATGTCAGTTGCCCCTTCACCACGGAAGGGTGAGCAGTCGTCGAGAGTGTCAGTTGCCCCTTCATATAGGGCTTCATGGCATAAAGAATGAATTCAGAAGTAACTTGATCAAGTGCCTACGGACCTAAGGAGAGCTTCTAAGCCATAAATCACAAGAAAATAATGATGAGATCTGGGTCATGTCCCGAATCTGTTTTACAAAAGATGTTTAAGTTCTCATGCCTTCCTTTAAACTAAGTTATGTTTAAATATGAGATGTTTGCCTGTATTAAGGGAAATTGTTACTCTCAGAATTTTACTTGCTGAGCCCCTAGGCTCATTAGCTTTTAAATGGTGCAGGTAAAATAGAGCAGGGGCAGACGGGCGGCGGGAACTGAACCAGCTGTGGTGTGTTATGTTTATCAATGGCCGATGTATTCCGCGCAGCTGTTGTTGTTTTTTATCTTTTGACAAACCTATATTAGATCCATTAAAACAATGATTGAATTCATATAGAATTTCAGATGTTGTAACATCGCACTTTACATTTTATATCAACTTGTGATTCAGATATGTTTCTGCCAGTTTTTATTTGGCGCCAAGTGTATTTTTGTCCCGAAAATTTTTATGTTGTCATAAATACAGCTTACAATATTTTATTTCAGACCTTTTTTTCTTATTTTCTTTATTTTTATCCAAATCCGTTGACACCCATGGGCTTGGGCATCACAGTTCTAGAGTGCAGCACTGGATTTTGGGTAATCGCGATGGCACTAGTGTTGTCACAGAGATAAGCGCTTTAGAAGCATCAATGTCGTAGTCCTTCAGCTGGTGTTGACCCATAGAATCTGAGCACAACAGCTTCCAGCTGCTAAGTACTATGCTTCAGTTGTGGACGTTTCAATAGAGGTCTGCTTCTTACTGAACCACGAAATCAATTGATCTCCTAAGAGTTGAAAAGTACCTCTTGTGCTTCAATGTTCAACTCTACATCCTGCGTAGTCTGCATCACTGTAACCGATTAGTTTAAAGCTGGAGTCTTTGGGATACCCAAGACCCACATTGAAATTTCCTTTTAAATATTTTATGATTCTTTTCACTACAATATAATGTGATTGTTTGGCTCCGCTTGGAATCTAGCACACATACAGAAAGCAAACATGATGTCTGGTATGCTAGCTGTTAAGTAAAGAAGGGAGCCTATAATACCGCGATATAAAGATACCTCAATGGCAGTTCCAGCTTCATCTTTATCTGATTTTATTGAAGAGCTCATTAGGGTTGCTACTGCGGAGCAATTATCCATGCCAAATTTCTTCAGCAGTTCTTTCGTGTATTTTGTTTGAATAATGAAGATACCATTGTCAAGCGTCTCACTTGTAATCCCAGAAAGAACGTAAGCTCTCCCATCATGCTCATCTCGAATTTTTCCTGCATCAACTTAGAGAACTTCTTGCACAATTTGGGGTTAGTTGACCCAAATATAATATCATCAACATAGATTTGAACTGAAAGGACGTGGTCAGATTTGACAAATTTAAATAGAGTCTATCAAGAGTGCCTATTATGAAATCATGCTCAATTAGAAACTTAGACTGTGTATCATACCAAGCTCTGGGTTCTTGCTTCAACCCGTATAGAGCTTTATCTAGTTTGTAAACATAATCAGGATATGTTTGATTTACAAAGCCAGGAGGTTGTGCAACATACACTTTCTCTGTTAAAACGCCATTAAGAAATGCACTCTTAACATCCATTTGAAAGACCTTAAAATCTTTATATGCAGCATAAGCGAGAAACATGCGGATGGCTTCTAGTCTATCTACTGGTGTGAAGGTCTCATCGAAATCTATGCCTTCCATTTGCCTAAATCCTTGTGCTACCAGTCTAGCTTTGTTCCTTGTTACCACTCCATCTTCATTCAGATTGTTCCTAAAGACCCATTTAGTTCCTATTACTGAATGATTAGATGGTCTAGGTACAAGTTGCCATAGATTATTTCTCTTAAACTGGTTAAGTTCTTCTTGCATTGCATCTATCCAACTTGGGTCCGCTAGGGCCTCTTCTATCAGCTTAGGTTCTATGTGCGAAATGAATGCTGAAAATCAAAGCGATCATGCATAAGCTGGCCTCGTGTGCGAATAGTATAATGAATGTTACCTATGACCTGCTCGGGTGGATGGTTTCTATTCCACCGAAGATCAGATCCGATTGGATTTGCTCCTTGTTCAGGCTGGATAGTTGCATCTGGATTATCTGACATTAATTGATGGTTCACGTTGCTAGCTTGTGCATCAGATTCCAGTTGTTGTGGATGTCGTTCCAGATTTGAACTCGATACCATTTGATAAGATGTGTTTGCATCTTGTGCGTCAGATGTCGGTCGATGTACTATAGGATCTGTTTGCGCAACATCTTGAACATTGGTCATTCCAGTTCCAGCAGCTGGCACACTTCATGAATCTGTTCCTACACCCGGTCAACATTAGTCAAATCAATGACTACTGGGATACCTGTCAGATCTGCTTGAGCATTGTCGTGTGGAATGTCCAGCGCTGGTTGTATCTCAGCTGAGTATCTTTGTTGTGGCATGTCATCACTTGATTCATCAAGGCTGGATGATTCTAGACGTGTGCATAAATCATTATGGCTTGAAGCTGGGTTGGATATGAAACTTGTCTCATCAAAAACCACATGTGCTGATTCTTCAACTGTCAGACTTCGATTGTTGAACACTCTGTAAGCTTTGCTCACAGCTGAATATCCTAGAAATATACCTGCATCAGATTTGGCATCAAACGATGTTAGGTGTTTTTTACCATTATTATGAATGAAACATCTGCACCCAAACACCCTGAAAATGATATGTCAGGTTTCTTGTCACTCCAGATCTCATATGGGGTTTTGCCATGAATCTTGTGAGGATTGAGAGTTTAGAATTGTGATTAATTGGTTGGATTTGGGATTAATCACGTGTTTTTGAGGTTTCTGCTGAATTTTGAGCGTCGCGTTAAGTTTTTGGAATTTCCTACCGTAGCGATTTTGGAGCAAAAATGTTAGCAGCAGGTTACTGTAGTTCCTGCTGGTGGAATTTGAAATCAGCAGGTATGGTGACGTCAGCATGACGCATGAAGATCTGCTGGTTTTGGTGCGAATAGAAGTTGCTGCTGGTAGACATTGCGCGTAGCGTGAGGTTGAACGAGGAAGTGACGCGTGTTAGTCAACATTTTGGAGTGTTGACTATTAATTCAGCAGATGACTATTTAGATTCAGCAGATGCGCTTGTGAAAGAGAGATCAGCAGATGGTTTGAGAGCTGCTGATAGATATGATGGCGTAGGCGTGACGTGATGTTTGCTGCTGATTGTAATTGCGTTGTATTGCTTGCTGCTGATCAGCAGATGCGCAATACTAGCGTTGAGAAGCGGCGTCGTTTGAGTTAGTGGAAACGCTGCATTTTGAGCTTTTCGTTGAGAGTTCAGCAGATGCGAAATTTCAAAGGCGTCGAGATGCGTCGTCGTTTTGAGAACTTCGCGCGATCAGCAGATGGTTTGTTTTGCTTGCGAGAGTTGTTACCTGCTGATATTTGCTACGGTGTCGTTTAGATTAGTTAGAACGGTGTCGTTTTGCAGTGTTAGCGCGCGGTTGTTGAATTGTTAGTTGCTGCTGAATTTTCTTAAGGAATTCTGGATGTTCAGTTTTCATTTGGAAGGTTTGTATATAATTTTGGGTCGGATTTTGTGAGACCTGGATTTGTATTAGAGATTAATTGTTGGAATGTATCGGTTTTTAGAGATTTCTGGTGTTTTGGATCTCTGTTTGTATGTTTTGTTTGCATTTTCGGTCTGAAATAGCATTTGGATCAATTCTGGGAGTTTTCGTGTTTTTGAATTTGAAAGCTGGTTTTTGGTGAAAGCTGGATTTTGGTGAAAGCTGGTTGCATAGTGAAAAATTGTCGTATTGGAGAGATCTGGTAGCGTTTGTAAAAATCAGCAGTTGCCTTAGCGTGAATTTGTATCTCTTTGGCTACGGTGTCGTTTGAATAAGTTGGAGCGGCGCCGTTTTGAGTAGTTGCAATGCTGCGTTTTGTATGTTGCAGTTGGTTCTAGCTATTGTATTTTGAACCAGCGTCTGGATGTCCAGCTTCGAGAGATTTGTTCGCTACTGTAGCTTGCAGCTGGTGATGGTTACTGTAGCTAGCGACTGGATGACGTAGGCTATGCGTCGTCGTTTTGTTTAGCGTGGTTTGAGATTTCAGCAGCTGGTTTCTTTGCATCTACTAGTTGTTTGTGCTGCTGGTTTTTGTCGGTGGATTTGTTTAAATCAGATTTCAGCAGCTGCGGGATTTATATATAGGAAGACATGGTCTTCGATTGAGATATTAGATCCCATACTTAGAATGCTTTCCCCGAAATTCGTTCTTTGCTTCGAACCCTAGGCTACTGTTCACCGTTCATTTATCCGGTGATTCCCGTCGATTCCGGCCATCGTCTTGGACAATCGAGGTAGCGTTGGACTCCGCTTGCAAAGCTCTATCATTCCATACCACTTTGGGAGGCTGTGATCGGCTAGTTGAGGAACGCGAAGTTGCTGCTTGGTTGTGCATGGTATCGTACAGGTAGAACTTCGTTCCTTTTGTGATGAGATCTGTTCCTAGCCTTGAATTAAGCTCCCTTCTGAGTTGTGTTGTTGAGATTAGTCACTGGTTTGGTTGAGCATAGCTCCCAGCCATGAGCTTTTGTAGTTGGCCGTTAATTTCCAGTTAGTTTGCCTGAGATCTGTTGTACGTATGTTTAAGAGGTGTTGAATCAGATCTCTTGAACCCTGTTTGTGGTTATTGTTGCACAGGAGGTTAAAGGTACGGATCTGAGCTTGATGTAGCTGGGAATTGGCGTGAGATTGAATGCTAGATGGCTGTGGTGCAATGCCGTGGATGTGCTGTGTGCATACGTGATTCTGTTGATTGTTTAGTTTCTCTGTTTATGCATACATGCATTTCCCAGATTGCATTCATATTGTTATTACAGCCATTGTTCGTATCTTGTATTGCTGTTGTTGATTTTTACCAGGATGCGAGGGCGAGCGGCAATACCGCACTCTCATCTCCCTGCTGGGATCGTTAGCTACCATGCGCCGAGTGGTTAACTACAACAGCTCATGGGCAAAGCAACGGCAGGTTGAGTTGTTTGATGCATCTGGTATTAGGGTGTTGTTTCATAGCGAGTGGCTCATTACCACATGGTGAACACACCCCGTGGCCACTGTTGTTGCAGATTCTTGGAGCTGTGCTTGAGTTCCTTAGCTCCCTTGTTGGTCGAGCCTTCTGTTGTTATCCGGTGTCTCATGCATAGCATCTACATCTTATCTTATGCATTTCCTTAGCTGCTTTATTTTCTCTCCGTACTGGGGTTTGACCCCATGTCCCTCTGGGGCTTGGTTTGTTTCCTTGTTTGTGTTGTTTTCAGGAAACCCAGGTTTTACAGTTGGTCGTGGCTTTAACCCAGCTGGTGGTGCCCCAGGAGGTGGTTAGCGTGATCCAGTTGCGTATAGCATATATATATATATCGGTGTCAGTATGATGATGAGCTCCGTTTGAGTTTAGTGATTCTACTGCGTAGGAAGGCCGCAGAGAGCTGGTGGAGAGGCGCTTCTAGTACTTTGGAGGAGAGCGGTGTTGGGATCTCTTGGAACAGTTTTTGCGAGACCTTTCGGCAGGAGTATGTGCCTGAATCTTATGTGAACGCCCGGGAGCGGGAGTTCGATCATCTGGAGCAGGGCTCCATGACTATTAGGGAGTATGCTAGGAAGTTCTCTTCTCTGTTGGCGTACGTTCCCCATGTTTTTGGCCGGGAGAGGGCCAAGCGGACTCAATTTCTTGAGGGCTTGAATGAAGAGTTGTATCAGATGGTTTTGACCAGTAAGCCCAAGACCTATGCTGAGGCGGTGGATAGTGCCATCGACATTGAGGAAGGTTTGCGGAGTCGTCGTGCTCGCAGACAACAGGCACCGCAGGGTGGTCGTCCTGCTATTCAGGGAGCGCAGTCTTATCAGTCCTTCCAGTCACCCTATCAGCCCCAGCAGCAGCAGCAGCAGGCACATGTGGCTCAGCAGTCTGGCCGTCAGAGGTTTCGACCCCGAGCTCAGCAGTTCAAGAAGAAGTCGGGTTCTGGCTCTTCTGGTTCGGGCAGCTCGAGTAGCAGTGGTTCTCGGGCTGAGTTTTGCGGCTTTTGCGGTGGAAAGCATCCTTCCACGCAGTGTGTTGGTGTGCAGGGTTTCTGCAACCTTTGTAGTCAATACGGGCATTTTGCGAGAGTGTGTCCGTCAACTGGATCACAGCACACCGCGGCTCAGCCTCAGGGTCTTGGAGGTCAGTCTAGGGGCTGTTCTCAGCAGTTTCAGCAGCCCCGATTGGGTGAGACTCAGTTTAGGCCGTTTCAGCAGCCTGGTCCGTCGCGGTTCGGACAGTCGTCTCAGCCTTTCTTCTCAAGACCCCAGCATGCTCATGTTAACGCCATTACGAGGGAGCAGGCCGAGGAGACACCGAGCCAGGTGATTGGAGGTACATGTCTTGTCTTAGACTTTACTGCTCGTGTGTTGTTTGACACCGATGCATCGTATTCGTTTATTTCTGATTCGTTTATTGTTGAGCATGGTCTGTGTACCATCCCTTTGCACAATGCTGTTTCTGTTTCTACCCCTGGTGGTGTGAGCCTGTTCTCCCAGGAGGTTTTGTTGGATGGTGTGTTGCGGTTTGGTGAGCATGTCCTGTTAGCGAACTTGATCCGTTTGATGCTTTGAGTTTTTGGTGATGCCGTTGGTTTGACCAACGCACCTGCAGTCTTTATGGATTTGATGAACCGAGTTTTCCGCGAGTTTATCGATCAGTTTGTGATCGTGTTCATCGACGACATCTTAGTCTATTCGAAGACTCCTTTGGAGCACAAGGAGCATTTGCGTATTGTCCTTCAGACGCTGAGAGACCAGCAATTGTATGCAAAGTTTTCCAAGTGTGAGTTTTGATTGGATCGCGTCGTATTATTGGGACATGTAATTTCAGCCGAGGGGATTTCGGTGGATCCTAGCAAGGTTGATGACGTTCTAAACTGGGAGCGTCCCAGGAATGTTTCCGAGATTCGCAGTTTCTTGGGTCTAGCTGGCTATTATCGTCGCTTCATTGAGGGATTCTCAAGTATAGCAAAGCCGATGACTCAATTGACGCAGAAGGACAAGAGGTTTGTTTGGACTGAGCAGTGCGAGAATGCTTTTCAGCTGTGCAAGGAAAAGTTGAATACTGCGCCTGTGTTGGCTCTGCCGTCCGGTTCAGGTGGTTTTGTTGTTTGTTCTGACGCTTTGCTCAATGGTATGTGTTGTCCAACTATAGGGCCTCCGTGGGCTGCTTCCATGGGATTGTGCGCTTTATGCCTTTGTCTGGCGAGAAGTGGGACTTCTACGGCCAGGATTCTAGATCGAGGATCCCGTTGATCTCAGCGATGGAGATGTTTAGCTTGTTGTCTTTGGGGAATTCTGGCTTTATGATCTACGCTTTGGATGCGTCTTCTTCTTCCCGTGTTCAGCTCAGTGATGTTCCCGTGGTGCGACATTTCCCGGATGTGTTTCCGGAGGAGATTCCTGGCTTTGCAAGAGATCGACTTCAACATAGAGCTGGTGCCTGCCACAGCTCCAATTTCGCGTGCTCCTTATCGTCTGGAGCCTGCGGAGTTGAGAGAACTCAAGGTGCAGTTAGATGATTTGCTGGAGAAAGGTTTTATCCGACCTAGTATGTCACCGTGAGGAGCGCCCATATTGTTTGTGAAGAAGAAGGATGGCTCAATGCGGATGTGCATTGATTTTCGCCAGTTGAATAAAGCCACTGTCAAGAACAAGTACCCATTGCCGAGAATCGATGATCTATTCGATCAGTTGAAAGGTTCTGCGGTGTATTCAAAGATTGATCTTCGTT
>KV018142.1:564-13851 GCA_001598015.1 Dorcoceras hygrometricum
TTTCGGGTCAATTTCCCTCCTTAGAGTAATTCTGGAGATTTTCGTAATTTTGGGTTTAGAGGTATCTGCTGATAGCAGCTTTGATGACGTCATGTTTTATGTTGGCTTTGAAGTCGCTGACGTAAGCTTTGCTGCTGGTAGCTTAGTGCGTATTGTTCTTTGTTTTGGTTGCTGTCGACAGCAGTTGGATTGGTTTGTAACGACATCATTTAGATTAGTAGAAGCGACGCCGTTTCGCTAGCGAGCAGATATCTACTGTTGAGAAGTCTGCCAGTAGGTAGCGTAGGAACCCGTCGTTGGGGGAAATTAGCGTGTTTTTTTGTGATGAGCGCTATACGACATCGTTTTGAGGTGCAGGTGACGTAAGAGTATCTGCTGGTGTTAGAACGTCACTGTAGCTTGCTGCTGGCATTTAGCGAGAAGCTGCTGCCAGCTATGATGACGTCAGCAGCGTGTGTTTTCGTCGTTTTGCTGACGTAAGCATTACTGTTGAGAGATCTTTCGGTGAATCTATTAACAGATTTGATGACGCGTGCATTTTCTCCCGTTGCGTTGGATATCAGATCTGGTGACGTAAGCAACTTTCTCCGCCTTTCAGTGCGACGTCGTTTTGTGGATTTTTGTATGTTTTAGCGCCTGCGTTGGTTTTGTGAGATCTGTTGCGAATTAGGAGCTTTGAAACTGTTTTGTCGGTGGAATAATTAGCAGATCTATCGCGCCTATAAATTAGAAGTGTTGACTTCATTTTAACTCACCAGACCCCATACTTAGAGATATATTTCCCGATTTTCGTTCTCTGTTCTTCAACCCTTGGTCACT
Source organism: Dorcoceras hygrometricum (assembly GCA_001598015.1). NCBI lineage: Eukaryota > Viridiplantae > Streptophyta > Magnoliopsida > Lamiales > Gesneriaceae > Dorcoceras > Dorcoceras hygrometricum. The sequence continues at coordinate 1,384 of KV018142.1, forward strand.
ATTTACCGTGAGCTTCTCCGGTAGATCCCCGTTGATTCCGGCCACCGTTTTTCGCGTGTGAGGTAGCGTTGGACTCCTCTTGGTAAGCTCTTTCTTCTCGTACCCATTTTGGAAGCTATAGTTGGCTGGAGCGAAAGCACGACGTGGCTGTTCTCGTGCGTGAGTTTCGTTGTGCAGGTAGCTTTTCGATCTAGCTTTGAGATCTTGTTCCTAGCCTCGTTTTAAGCTTCCTGTTAAGTTGATTTGGGGTGGGAGTGAAGGCTAGTTTGTGCATCTGGAATTCCAGCCGTGAGCTTGTTTAGTCACCTGTTAGATTTACATTGTGTATGCCGTGTGTTTAACAGGCTTTTACCAGAGTCTTCGGGATTTCTCGCAGGGTTAGTTGTTGACTCAGTATAAGGTACGGATTTGAGCTTGATTTACAGCGAAGTTATGCCTTGGATGAATTGTAGTCGCTGGTATGTGGAATTGCCGTGCCTGCTGGTTGTGTCCTGTTGAGGATTGTATATGCTATTTGTGCATTTGCTGCGTTGCATATGTTTATATGCTGGCATTCCCGCATGTTGCATACACGCATGGTATTCCTTTCCAGTTTTGGTAGTCTTTGTACCATTGTTGTATTGTTGTTCTATCTTACCAGGATGTGAGGGCGAGCGGCAATACCGCACTCTCATCTCCCTGCTGGTATCGTAGCCACCATGCGCCGAGTACCACAGTTCATGGGCGAGACAACAGCAGGTTGAGTTGTTTGATGCATCTGGTAAGTGGGGGTAGTGTCATGGCGAGTGGCTTACTACCACACTGTGAACACACCCCGTGGCCACTGTTTGTTGTTGGTAATTCTTGGAGCTATGTTTGAGTTCCTTAGCTCCCTTGTGGGTCGAGATTTCCATTGTTCTTCGGCGTCTCATGCATAGCACCTGCATTTTATTCCTTGCTGTTTATTTGCATATAGCATATATATATATATATGTATCAGTTAGACAGGGGGATGCCCTGCGCTTTGTTGTTGTACCCGTAGGGGAATATGATACTAGTTTGAATTATGTATGCTTTATTGTTGATTGTTTATGATTTGGGAAACTTATTTTAAGTATCATTGTATTTTAAATTATATGTTTAAAACCGTCGGGCCTAAAAGCGAAAATTTTACCCACTTTTTGATAGCTTCCGCATGTGTTTATCTGTTGTGAGCACGAGGCCTGACAAATAGTGTTCTGAACAATTTTACGTGACCAGCTCTTGCGCATTTAAAAGAAAAAAAAACTACTACTATATTAGACAAATTAAACTTGTTAGTTTAATTAATCGCCCACATAATGAGATTAGAAGATAATTGTGAGCAGAGAGCCTCACAAAATACATTAAAACTTCTTGAATTTTCTTATGTGTACCAATGATGTTTAAATCATCAACATATACAGCAATAATTACACATCCAGATGTTGTTTTCTTAATGGAAACACAAGGGCATATTGGATTGTTTACATATTCCTTTTTCATCAAGTGCTCACTCAACCGATTATTCCACATTCGACCGAATTGTTTTAACCCATATAATGATCTTTGTAATTTTACATAATAACATTCTTTTGGTTTCGAACTTTGTGCTTCAGGCAATCAGGAATCTTAAATCCTTCAGGGATTTTCATATATATATATATCATTATCAATCGATCCATATAAGTAAGCTGTAAAAACATTCATAAGACATATTTCAAAACTTTCAGACACCGCCAAACTAATTAAATATCAAAACGTAATTTTATCCATAAGTGTAGAATACGTTTCTTCGTAAACAATTCCAGGCCTTTGAGAGAAACCTTGTGCAACAAGCCGAGCTTTATTTCTCACTATTTTGTTTTTCTCATTTTTTTTTCGAAACAGGTTTTACACCTTCAGGTGTAAAGACTATAGGTCCTAAAACATTACATTTATTTAGCTAATCTAACTCCACCTGAATGGTGTCTTCCATTTCATCCAGTCCTGTCGATTTTTACATTCATCAAAAGATTTTGGTTCATGAACTTCATTCTTGTTTATGATGTCAAATGACACATTATAAGAAAATATATCATCAATTTCTTTCACATCATTTCGGTTTCATATTTCTCCAGTATTAAATATAACTGATAGAGATTTCATGATTCTCATCATTTTCTGGTTTCAACAGAACATTTTCATTATCATGTGTTTCTGTTGGAACATCATTCACGATTTTATGATCATCGTGTTTCTCTATGAATTTTCGTTTTTAGGATTTTTATCCTTGGAACCGATTGGTCTTCTACGCTTCAGGCGTGTTATGACATCATGAACGGATTTGTTCTCAATTTATTTCTTTGGAATTTCAATTCGAGCAGGAGCAGTTATAGCATGTATATGCGACTTAGTTACTCCTTTTGTGTCTACAAATGCATCTTCTATTTGATTTGCTATTAACTACAAATGCATAATTGTCTGTACTTCTTTATCACATTGTTTATTTCTTGGATCCAGATATAACAATGATGGTACATACCATGTAATCTCATTTTTTATATGTTTCTTTTCTCCCCCTAACATTGGGAATATATTCTCATCAAAATGACAATCAGCAAAACGCCTGTCTGAGGCCCAATATATCGAATGATTGATGGACTATCATAATCAACATAAATTCCGATCTTTCTTTGAGGTCCCATTTTTGTTCTTTGAGACGGTGAAATAGGTACATATACCGTGCATCCAAAAATTCTGATATGAGAAATATCGGCTTCTTTACCAAATGCAAGCTGCAATGGTGAGTATTTATTATATGCACCTGGTCGGATGCGAATTAATGCAATAGCATGTAAAATTGCATGTCTCCATATAGAAATAGGTAGTTTTGTTTTCATATTCATTGGTCTAGCAATCAGTTGTAGACGTTTAATCAATGATTCAGCGAAACCATTTTGTGTATGCACATGAGCAACAGGATGTTCAACGCTAATTCCCACCGACATGCAATAATCATTGAAAGTTTTTGAAGTAAATTCACCAGCATTATCGAGTCTAATATTCTTGATTGTATAATCATAAAATTGAGCTCGTAATTTTATTATCTGAGAAATCTTGCAAACGCAACATTTTGAGTTGAAAATAAAGATACATGTGACCATCCGGTGGAGTAGCCTATCAATACCATAAAGTATTGAACTGGTCCACATGGTGGATGAATTGTGTTGGTCCCAATATATGGGGTACCAGATCGCAAAAACGCTCTGATACCAATTGTTGGGATTGAAAATAGGGGGTGTCCGTGAGCTCTCACATAGTTCACATAGGCTCTCACACAGCCTAAGACACTGAACACTCAAGTTATGTGAAATTAAAAGATTTTCAAACGATAAAAGCAGCACGCAACACTTAACCCGAATAGCATATGTAACATACCAACTGCTCTGCGAGTTGGTTCAACGTATGCGATCTAGTTTATATAAAACTTGAGCTGCAATAGCTCAGTGTTTTGAATTCTGAGTGCAGCGAGATACAGATTGAGTAATGAGATAAAATCATGCGGAAATAACTCAAACTGAACTCTTATATTCAAAAGCTCATTGACGATTTTGTTTAACGCAGTTTGTTATATATGCAGTGCGTATGAATGTAAATGCAGAAAGCTGTAAAGAAAGAATACGATGCAATTTGTTTATGGAAGTTCGGAGCTGAATCTCCTACATATCCCCTTCTTGTGCAATTGGGAAGGATCCACTAGAAGACTTTGATTACAACGGCCTCCGTTGTAACCTGATCCTACGACCAGCAGCCGCAAAAACTCCTAGCCACCACTGCACACCAGCCCGCAAGCTGCGTGTGTCTAACTTCACTTCTTTCACGCCTCAGTGAGAAAGGATACATATACTTCTTTGACGTCTCACTGTGAAAGACAACATAGACTTGTTAAACGTCTTTGTCCAAAAACTACAATGGAGAGTTTTAAATTTGATTCACTCAATTTTCTGTTTCGCTCAACTCTCAAATATATGAGTGAATCGTGTGTGAGTTTACAGTGTTCGTTCAATTTCTCAAAGATAAAATCTCACACACTGGGAAGTGCTCCTATCCGAGTTGGTTACACCAATGTCTTCCTAGAGCTTGTGTTGTTCGTTCTTCTGTTTGACATTTTGGATTTGCACAACACTTCGCCCTTCTCTCTGCGCTCTTATTCTGTTGTGTGCGCCTCTCTCTTTTCTACTTGTGCTATATCTTGTTATTTATAGTCTGGTGTGAAGATTAATCCGTTGGACACAAATTTGTAGCCGTTGAAAGTATTCTGACATTGTTGTACTTTGTGTCCTTTGTCTTTTAATGCGTTGCAGACTTTATTTCACTTTATGCACGTGAGCATTGTACTTGAGAAGACAATACAAGAAAATCGATTTGAATGCTGAAAAGCAATCTTCATAAAGTCTTGTATTCAAATTGCTTTGCTCGTAGATTTGATAGCATCTGTCATGCTATCCGAACTTGTTTGTCCTTAACCAATTTTCAAGCTTATCTCCGTTCTGGTTTTTGCTGAGCTGGTCTTTGCTTTGAGCTGTTCAAAGCTATCTTCTTCTTTTCTCTATCTACTCTTGTGCTGCTTCAATCTAGCTTGTTCATCATACTCAGCAGGTCGCTTCTCTGAGCTGGTTTCTCAGCTGGTTTCCTTCCCAACTGGTTGCTTCTTTCACTACAGCAGCCTTCTGCTTCCCCATCGTAAGCATCCAGATGCTGGGATCCTTGATCAGGTTTTCTCTTCCCTGATCTGGTTTACCATCTCGGCTCTTTTCTTCTCATCAAGAGCCACCGTGTGCTTGCTTGTTCTCTTGGTCCATTTAGACACCTCATCCAAATCATCGGCAAGCACACCTTTCTTTCACTGGTTGATTGAGACAGTTATTCTAAGGTACTTTAAACCTTATCCTCGAAGAATTGCAAACTTGCACCAGTGATTATATCCCTTATTCTTGGAATATAATGATCAGTTTTGATTCAGTCTACCCAAGGAATGAGATCCCTGTGATGAACTGATCATAGTTGCGCCTAGTGATCCGACCTGCACTTGATCACTGCGCTTGTTTATGCGTCGGCACTTGAACACTGCACTTGTATGCTACTTTTGATCTGCGCTAGAACGAATCTTCTATTCACTGAATCTTTCTGCGCTTGATCTCTGGCTTCTCTTGTATCAAGCTGTTAGACCAGCTTGACATTCCTCGCACCATGTCCATTAGTGATGTACCATCTCGGACGTCCCCTCACTGTTCTAGCATAGACATCTTCAACTGTTCCAGTTTTGGCGTCCCCTTACAGTTCCAGTCTGGATGTCTCCCTGTCTCCTTAACCAGGTGGACTGCACATCGACACAAAACGTTAGTATAATAATAACAGATTTTGTGTGAATCAAAACTTAGATTCTGATATATAGAAATAGACCCAACAATCTCCCCATTTTTTATTTACACAAAATCTGAATAAACATATGCACGTATGTTTATGCTTGAAAGTATTTCTCCCCTTTTTTGTGGTAATAAAAAAGTTCTTGAAAGCTTGTCTCATCCTAAATATTTAAACAAACTCCCCCTTAACAAAGAACGGGGTTATTTTACTTTTTTAAAAAATATTTTTTGAGGGATGACATTTTGTGAAAACAAGTGCATGAGATGAGATTTTGAAAAAGAAACAGAGTCTCCACAGAAAAATCTCATCTATCCAGATTAAATGATAAATTATTATTGAATTCACAGAATCTCTCCGCTTCTCCCGAACACTGTTATAGGAGCTATTATTTCAGCGCAACCAGCGTAATAGGTCTTGGCGTCAACAGATCTGGCGCAATCTGTCAGTTCGACAGAAGAGATGTTGCAGATATTTCCTTTCTAGAAATTGCCCTGCTATTCAAAACTCATTACCCCCCCATCTGTATAGAGTGAGTTTTAAAAACCTTTTGTAGCACAGGAAAGCTTTCGAGAAAAACTATCAGAGAAGACAAAATTTTACAAATGTTTAGAAATTTTCTAAGAAAAATACACTATTCAAGAACAACATGCTCTGATACCAATTGTTGCTCCCATTATACGGGGTATCATATCGCAAAAGCGCTCTGATACCAATTTTTGGGATCGAAAATAGGGGGTGTCAGTGAACTCTCACACAGTTCACTTAGGCTCTCACACAGCCTAAGACACTGAACCCTCAAGTTACGTGCAATTAAAAGATTTTCAAACGATAAAAGCAGCATGCAACACTTCACCGGATCTCGTATGTAACATACCAGCTGCTCTGCGAGCTGGTTCAACGTATGCGATCTGGTTTATATAAAGCTTGAGCTGCAATAGCTCAGTGTTCTTGAATTCTAAGTGCATCGAGATACAGATTGAGTAATGAGATAAAATCATGTGGAAATAACTCAAACTAAACTCTTATATTCGAAAGCTCAGTGACGATTTTGTTTCACGCAGTTTGTTATATATGCAATGCGTATGAATGTAAATGCATAAAGCTGTAAAGAAAGAATACGCTGCAATTTGTTTATGGAAGTTCGGAGCTGAATCTCCTACGTCTTCCCTTCTTCCGAAATCGGGAAGGATCCACTAGAAGACTTTGATTACAGCGGCCTCCGCTGTAACCCGATGTCAGGCCCCGTACTAATCAACAAGGATTAGTAATACATTAAGCACATAATCACGGAAGCATAAAAATAGGGCTTAAAAATTTTTCAAATGTTGGGTCTGAACAGTTAAACATTCATTCAAAATATTCGTATTCAAAATAGGATTTACTCATAATCCAATTAACAAACAGGTAGTCAAATAAACTCAAATAACAGATCCCCAAAATACATAGAAACTCAGGGAATCCCCTGGTTCGATACATAATAGAAATAACTGGGACTCAACACAACGGGGATCTACTAGCTGAAGCTCCACTCTGCCCAGCTAGATTACCTGCAACTTCCGCATTGGGCAACACAGACCCAAGAACACAAAAGCAGGAAAAGAAATACGAGGTCAAACCTCAGTACGAAGAGCACTAAGACAACAGCAAATCACTAAACATGCAGTATCTTAAAACATGAAATGCATGAGGGCTGTCAAAGAATCGGTCATCTAGGCCAAAACGAGTCAGCTGGCAATAACAGGAGAGCCTCTATAACACGCACATCCAATCAGCCGGGGAAATCGTCGGTCCGTGATATTCAGGTCTGACACTCAAATTAACCATCACAGCTCGGTGGTATTCAGACACGACGAATCAGTTGGTCACCACTCCGATGATAGCATTGTGCCTTTCAGGCGCGACACATCTGCCGACCGGTCACTGTGGTTCAATTTGGTAATCAATCTCAGGCTCAAGATGCATGCATGAATGCCAAGAAATTCAAATCTGATTTCAACATGCGTAACTTACGTAAACATAACATATATATCAGACAATTAGCCACATCTGTTCACGTAAAGCACAGAATTCACAAAACACAGTTCATGCCTCAAAATATTAACACGCTTATGCCCAAAGCTGTTAACAGAAGCTCAATTCATACCTCGGAACTCAGATTCTACCTTAACCAGATCTCACCAAGGCACGACAACCTCGGCCTTCTCAAATCTGCTTCCTCTCTGGTCTCGGCAACACAGCAGGAACTGTCTGGGAGCTCAAATATGTCAAGGCACCTCATAATTCAGCCCAAATATGAACTTCTATAACTTACTGCCTACGGTCAGAACTCAAATCTGGTTTTACCTCTCAACGCAGGCTCTAACAACTAGAACTAAGCTAGAAACTGTAAGAAATCACTTACCCAGAAGTTCATACGAACTGAAGAACTCTCGGGTCAACTACGCGAAAATCTTCGAATAACGCAGTTACTTCGCGCTCCTCCCATCCGTCGATCTACAACTCCAGACTGGTATCAATCGAAAGGCCTAAGCACGACGAGCTCAGCGCCACCAGTCGTGCTCCAAACAACGGAGGAAATCGACGGCAATCTAACGGAGAAGGGTTCGATGAACAGTAACTATTGAGGGTTAGCGAAGAAGGAGATAGGGAATATCGGAGTCGAAAAATACACTAAGTGTCGATCAACACTGGTATTTAAATCCCTCCGTCAAACGCTACAGTGAAAGTCAATCACTGACATACTCAGATCCCAGCTTACTCTAAGGCAAAAGTCCTCGAATCTGAATCCAACGGTAACTCAAATTCGGTCTCAGCGCTAACGCTAAACGCAAGCGTAACTAAGCAAAACGACGACGTACCAAGGTTCCCGCTAACACAAGCAAAACGACGTCGCACTGCCTCACATCTGAAACAGATCCCATTCGCTATCGTCAAATCTGACTACTCACATATGAATTTCGCCAACTCTCGCGCAGAAACTCTACTGGCCTATTTATCCTCAGCGAAACAACCTCAAATCTGAATTATTCCAGAATCAGATCCCGATAGAAGCACTCATCAAATCAACTCCAATTTGATGCAGATTTCACCCGATAGCGCCAAGCGACTCAAAGCTGATCTGCTCTACGCCAAATCTGAAAATCACCAACCAGATTTGACCAAAAAATCTCAAATCCGAAATTCGAAAATCTCAACTCTCGTGACTAATCCTTAACCAAATCTGATTAATCACTAATTATCGAATTTCAATCCTCACATTCTCCCCACCTTAAGAGATTTCGTCCTCGAAATCAAAGGCAAACACAGGGCAGAATTCAACAAAACACCAGAACTAACCAACGCAAACACTAAATAACAAGCCAGAAAATTACCTGGTATGCTTATATCAAAGCTCAAACAGATGAGGCCACTCTTGTCTCATTTCTCTTCAACTTTCCAGGTAGCTTCTTCTCGATCATGCTTACTCCATTGGACCATCACCAATGGAATAATCTTATTCCTCAGCTGCTTCTCCTTCCTATCCAGGATCCGCACTGGATATTCAACATAACTCAAGGCAGAATCTAGCTCAACTTCATCAGTCCTCAACACATGGGACGGATTTGGCTCATATTTCCTCAACATTGACACATGAAAAACATCATGTATCACTGTTAACTCATCAGGAAGCTTCAATCTATAAGCCAACTGTCCAATCCTCTCAAAAATCTCGAAAGGACCAACAAATCTAGGAGCTAGTTTACCCTTGAATCTGAACCTTATCACGCTCTTGAAAGGAGAAATCTTGAGAAATACTCGATCTCCAACCTCAAACTCCAACGGTCTGCGTCTTCTGTTGGCATAGCTAGTGAGGAGATCTTGTGCAGCTTTCATTCTACTACAAATCAACGAAACCTGATCTCTCATGTGCTGCACAAACTCAGGGGTCGAAAGCTGTTTCTCACCAACTTCTTCCCAACATATCGGAGATCTACACTTGCGACCATACAAAGCTTCGAATGGTGCCATCCCAATAGTCACCTGGTAGCTGTCAGACACTATCGAAACAGGCACTCCATGTAATCTAACCACATGGTCGACGTACAGTCTTGCCATTTTCTTCATCGAACACCTCACATCATAGGAATGAAATGGGCTGACTTCGAGAGTCTATCAATCACCACCCAAATCACATCGCATCCCCTACTTGATCGAGGTAAATTAGTCATAAAGTCCATGGCGATGTGGTCCCAATTCCATTGAGGCACTTCTAAACTTTGAAACAAACCACCAGATCTCATTCTTTCGACCTTGACATGCTGACAGTTCAAACATCGAGCAACAAACCCAGAAATGTCGCTCCTCATGCCTTCCCACCAGTAGTGAGACTTCAGAGCATGGTACATCTTCCTCTCACCCGGATGCACATTATACCGACTGCAATGTGCTTCATTCATAATAGTCTCTTTCAAATCAACCAGGTTAGGAACCACCAATCTTCCTCGAAATCTCAAACACCCATCAGAAGCAACAGTGGAATCATCCGACTGACCATTCTGGGCCGTAATCCTCAACTCATGAATATACGGATCAGTGCGTTGTGCCTCTCTGATGTCAATCACAATCTGTGGTTCAACCTGAATAGAAGAAACTATGAAATACTGATCACTCAACTGGAATCGCCAACCATAAGTACCCAACTGCTCATGGATTCTAGAGATACTCAAAGATGTTAGCATCGCAGGATGGGCTTTCCTACTCAAAGCATCGGCTACTAAGTTCATCCGCCCAGGCTGATACTGGATCTCACAATCAAAATCCTTGAGCAACTCCATCCAACGATGTTGCCTCATGTTCAGATCTGATTGGGTGAAGATATACTTCAAACTCTTGTGGTCGGTGTACACCACACACTCCTCACCGTACAAATAGTGACGTCAGATCTTCAAGGCAAAAACAATCGCTGCCAATTACAAATCATTAACGGGGTATATCATCTCGTGGGGCTTCAACTGTCGAGACGCATATGCAATCACATACCCGTTCTGCATCAAAACACAACCCAAACCACTCAGAGAAGCATTAGAGCAAACAACGAAACCTCCAGACCCAGACGGTAAAGCCAACACAGGGGCAGTAGTCAACTTCTCCTTAAGTGTCTGAAAACTCGACTCGCATTCATCTGTCCACACAAACTTCCTATCTTTCTGAGTCAACTGCGTCATCGGCCTGGCTATCGAAGAGAACTTCTCAATGAAACGCCTATAGTAGCCGGCCAAACCCAAGAAACTATGGATATCAGAAACATTCCTAGGTCTCTTCCAGTTAAGAACTTCTTCGACCTTACTCGGATCCACTGAAATGCCTTGAGCAGAAATGACATGACCCAAAAAGATTATTCTATCCAGCCAAAATTCACACTTGCTGAACTTTTCATACAACTACGAGTCTCTCAACTTTGCAATACCAATATTAGGTGTTCCTTATGCTCTCTGAAACTCTTCGAATACACTAGGATGTCATCTATGAAGACAATCACGAATCGATCGATATACTCGCTGAAGACGCGATTCATCAAGTTCATGAAAATAGCAGGGGCATTCGTCAACCCAAACGGCATCACAAGGAACTCATAATGCCCGTATCTAGTCCGAAAAGCTGTCTTCGCTACATCGGAGTCTCTAATTCGTAACTGTTGATAGCTAGAGCGCAAGTCGATCTTTGAGTATACGGCCGATCCTTGCAACTGATCAAAAAAGTCGTCAATCCTCGGCAAAGGATACTTGTTCTTTACCGTCACTCTATTCAACTGCCGAAAATCCACACACATCCTCATAGATCCATCCTTTTTCTTTACAAACAAAATCGGAGCTCCCCAAGGCGACATACTCGGTTGGATGAAGCCTTTCTCCAAAAGATCTCTCTTTGAGTATACGGCCGATCCTTGCAACTGATCAAAAAAGTCGTCAATCCTACGGCAAAGGATACTTGTTCTTTACCGTCACTCTATTCAACTGCCGAAAATCCACACACATCCTCATAGATCCATCCTTTTTCTTTACAAACAAAATCGGAGCTCCCCAAGGCGACATACTCGGTTGGATGAAGCCTTTCTCCAAAAGATCTCTCAACTGATCCTTGAGTTCTTTCAACTAAGCTGGCGCCAAACGATACGGAGCTCTAGAAATCGGGTCTGTCCCTGGCACCAACTCTATACTAAAATCGATCTCTCTTCTCGGAGGGAATCTAGGAATCTCATCTGGAAACACGTCTGGGAATTCTCGGACAATTGAAATATCGCTCAACTCCAATCGCAACTCTTGGGAAACATCGAGCGCATAGATCATAAATCCAGCGTTATCTATCAACAACAGACTAAACATCTCCATGGCAGACACCAGTTGTAATGCCCAGATATTTTAGAGGCCACAAACTAGAAAGATATGAGATTTAGGGATTACAATGCTATATTATTTCGATCCATGAATAGATTCAGTTTCAGATTTCATGTCTTACGCGATGATCAACCTATTCTTATATTTTGGGTTGATAACCAGATTTTAGAATGCAATAACAGTAGATGTCTAGTGGTTCCAGCAAGCCATCGAATCCTTTTGTTTTAACTAAAATGGTTCGGTTTCAATATGCATCATTTTTACTTTGAAAAACAGAGCACGCTTATAATGGATTTTTGGACATATCGATTAAACGTGTTTCCCTTCAGTAGGCATTCTAAATCATATAAATAGGATGATAAGTTGCTCATGCATCATTATCTTCAAATCAAATCATTTAGAAGCGGTGCTTTCTCTCAAGAACCGAACAAAATACTTTCAAAGCGTTTTAAAGGAAACAGGCGGTGCGTTAGGAGTTGCTGGATTCTCTGCCGTTATTGTGTTAAAGAATTCAGGCAAGTAAACTCTGTTTCTTGCTCACTAAGTGAAAGCATATATTCAATTCTGTTTGCATGATTATATGAGATTTTAAAGAAAGGAATATGGCTTCGGCTGTTCTTCAAAAACCAGAAAGTTTATGTTCTGTTTTATGAAGGTTGCGTTTTACTGTATTTTGATCCAAAGAGAT
>KV018142.1:19759-32771 GCA_001598015.1 Dorcoceras hygrometricum
AGGGTCCCCAGAAGAAGGGTGAGTGCGCGGCTGACGAACCTTGTGCCCTTTCAACAGAAGAAGGATCAGGTGTATAGGTCGACGGATCTATATATCCCTTCACCTTGAGCCATATTGCTAGAAAACTGATATCAGGAGTTTGATCAACGAATTGGACCAAAATATTTAGAGTGTTGTCATAATTTCAGAAGAGCGCAAATGTGATTTTAATCACAGCTCCAGAGAATGTTTAAAGAAAAGGTTTTCAGAATTTGATTATGTTTTATGCTTTCAGTTTCTATCATAATTCTCAGTTATATAGTGCGCTTGTTTATTCCAAAGCGTATCAAGAATTCATTTATGTATTCAGCTTTCAGATTTCAGTTTCAGTATCAGTTCTATTGCATGATTTTGCTATTTCAGATTTACCTGCTGAGCCTTCGGCTCACTAGTTTTCATTGAGTGCAGGTAATCAGCAGTAAGAGCTGGAGGGAGATGATCAGAAAGGGAGGATGTGTTTATCGTGGACATCTTCCATTGTTCTTTTCAGCTTTTGATTTTGATGTACAGAACTTAGTTATATTTTTGTATGTTAGCAGATTTCTAGTTCCTCATTTTTGTAGAAATCTGTATGAACTTTTGGTGTAAAGATATATGCTAGTTCACTCGTATTTTGTCAGCTGGTATATCAGTTCCGCGTGGGTTATTTGTTCAGCAGAGGATTTAGTTCCATGGTTTATATACCCTTCCTGCTGATTTCCTTCGCTTGTTATGAAAATTGTTTATCAGATTTTAATTCTACTTCCGCTCACGTCATTGTTTCAATTGTTCCGCATTTCAGCAGTAATGAATTGTGTTTATTCGCAATTTAGTCCAGAATTTAGTAACGACTTTTATGTTTATTAAGATTGAAATTTTTGGGTCTTTCAATTCGATCCCCAAATTTCTAAATTTCTTTTGAGAAAAGTCCGGTCGTTACACCAGTGGAATCTTTGAGTGTGAATCAGCACCATAGAAATCCCACTTCTCACCCGACTCGGGGCAAAATCTCACCAGCCTGATCCCTCGACAAAGCATTCACCTGGGCCTGCTGCGATCCCGGAAACTGAGGTCTCGAAGGTCATCCAAACCTAGATGGTTCACGGGATTGGAATCCAGACCATTGGGTCGGGGCAGGAGGTTGCGGCCTCTGCGAAGAATCACCAGTCGAACCTTGCTGTGAAGGAACTGAAAACTGTCCCCTCAACAAATGACACACTCTCAGGAAGTGTCCAGGCTGCCCACAGTTGTGGCAAGTCCCCTGAACTCCACGACACTGCGAACTCATGTGCTTACCACCGCACTGTCCACAAGACACTCCTCCCGATCCACTGCCACCAGAGCTCATAGAACCAGATGAACTAGAATTCGACTTTCTCTTAAACTGCTTCCCACGAGGCCTGAACCTCTGATGGTTCGATTGCTGTGATGTCTGAGGAGATTGAGAGGTATGCATCCCTTCAGGCGCAGGATAGTAACCTCATCCATTTATCATCGGAACCTGTGTCGGTGCATCCAACAGACTCTCCTCAAGTATCCATTGCTCGATCCACAGCCTCCGCATATGTTGATGGGGCACCAGTCAACACCAACTAAAATAACTCTGGCCTCAATCCCTTAATAAACTCTGATGGTTCGATTGCTGTGATGTCTGAGGAGATTGAGAGGTATGCATCCCTTCAGGCGCAGGATAGTAACCTCATCCATTTATCATCGGAACCTGTGTCGGTGCATCCAACAGACTCTCCTCAATATCCATTGCTCGATCCACAGCCTCCGCATATGTTGATGGGGCACCAGTCAACACCAACTAAAATAACTCTGGCCTCAATCCCTTAATAAACTTGTTCCTCTTCGTTCGCTACTGGCTAGCAACATGAGGGACATACGTCAGAAGTGAGGAAAACTGTCTGGCATACTCGGCAACCTTCAAATTCCCTTGCTTCAGGTTGTCGAACTCCCTCTCTCGATTATTGAAGTACGACTCCGGGGAATACTCCTGTCGGAACACTGCATAGAAGCTCTCCCAAGAAACCAAGACTCCGGTTTCTCTCATTACTCTGGAAGTACCCTTCCACCAACGTTGAGCATGCTCCCTCAACTGCAAAACAGCCAAATTCAGTCTCCGCTCTGCGATGTACTCCAAAGTGTCGAACAAGTCCTCCATGCGCTGCAACCAGCCTTCAGCCGAAAGACCACCCTCGGCGCCAATGAACGTAGGGGGATTCATCCTCTGGAACTGTAACGCCCCAAAATCCATAGGACCACATAAATGAACCTTTTTATTTTAAGGGTCAAATTGATATTTCAGATTTCAGCATAAGTTATTTTATTTATTTAAAAGCTGATTTCTTCAGTTTCAGAATTTAGATACGATGCAGGAAGTTCCAAGAAGATATCGCCCCAAGAACATTACACGAGCAGATTTCAGATTCTGTTAAAAATGCTTTTAAAGAGAACAAAATTGTTTCTTTCAAAATCTTTTGATAGAATTACAAAATTAAAATATTGAGAGGGAAATTTTATCAAATTTCACAATAGTAGGCATGGTGTGTCATGCTTAATCATAACACATCACCTTCCACTAATCCCTCTCTCATATATTACTGGTTTTGAAAAGTAAAGTTCATTTTCACTTATGAAGAAAATACTTTCTTGTTCTCTCTAAATTATTTCTAAGGAGCTCGTTGTGGTTGCTTGAGGAGGATCCCTGCATAAATCAACTGTTTTCGTATTTCTCAGTGAAAGTCAAGTAAAAGCTGATCCTTTGCTACACCATTTAAAGCATATATTGTTTTTTCTCAATTTTGTGGATTGCTCGTGTCAGGCCCCGTGCTAATTAACATAGATTAATCAACACAATTAAACACATAATCACGGAAGCATAACATAGGGCTTAAATTTTTATTTTCGAAATACATGGGCCTGAACTCATAAAATCATCTTTCAAAATACAGCATACTCAAAATAGGATTTAACTCAAAATCCAAACACAGACAGGTAATCAAAACAAATCTCAAACTACAGATCCCCAAATACATAAAGGCACAGGACATCCCCTGTCTCAATATAATATAAATACACTGGGACTCAACCAAACGGGGATGTACTAGCTGAAGCTCCACTCTGCCCAGCCAGATTACCTGCGGCTCCTGCAATGGGTAACATAGACCCAAAAACACAAAAGCAGGAAAAGAAATACGAGGTCAAACCTCAGTACGAAGAGCACTAAGACAACAGAAACTCCTAAACATGCAGTATTTCAAAACATGAATGCATGAGGGCTATCAAAGAATCGGTCATCTAGGCCAACGAGTCAGCTGGCAAATCAAAGGCGAGCCACTATACCACGCACAACCAATCAGCCGGTGGAAATCATTGGTCCGTGATCTTCAGGGCGGCCACTCAATTACCCATCACAGCTCGGTGGTAATCAGACACGAAGAGTCAGTTGATCACCACTCTGATGATAGCATTGGACCTTTCAGGCACGACACATCTGTCATCCAATCACAACGTGGCTCTTTCTCAGGTTCTCAATCAATCATTAGGCTCAATATGTATGCATAATGCCACGAAATTCAAATCTAATTTCAACATGCATAATTCACGTAAACAAAACATATAAATTCAGGTGAACCACAACTGTTCACGTAAGGCACAATAATCACACAAACAGATTCCACAGAGCATCATTCATGATTCAAAACAGTACACGCTTATGCCAAAGCTGTAATCAGAAGCTCAATTCATACCTCTGATCTCAGTTTCTACCTCAACAGATCTCACCAGGGCACGGCAACCTCAGCCTGCTCAACCTGCTTCCTCGCTGGTCTCGACAACCACAACAGAAATCTCCTGTGAGCTCAAACTGTTAAAGCATCTCATAAATTAGCTCAATCTGAACTTCCACACCTTACTGCCTACAGTTAAAACTCATATCTGGTTCTAACTATCAACGCTGGTTCTAACAACTAGAATTAAGCTCAATACAGTAAGGAACTCTTACCCACAAGCTCAAACGAACTAAGGAATTCTCAGGTCAACTGACGCAGAAATTCACGAGCACAGGGATTTATTCGTGCTCCTCCTACGCGTCGAATCAGGTCGCATAACTGATAACAATCGAAAGAGCTAAGCAAGACGAGTTCAGCGCCATCAGTATTGCTCCAAACAACGGCGGAAAATCGACGGCAATTCAAAGAAATAGTGCTCGGTGAACAGTAAGGGTTTCGAGGGTATCGGGGAAGGAGATAGGAAATATCGAGTTCAAAATTACGCTAAGTGTCAATCAACACTTGTATATAAATCCTCGAATCCAGCTTCTGCTCTTATCAACTCGAATCCCATCTTGCACTACATCAAGAATCCTCACATCTGAATCCAGCGCTCACTCACAACTGGCCCAGCTGTCACGAATCAGACTTCACTACACTCCTCTAGCACACAACAGCAAACGACGTCGCGCTAACTAATCAAAACGACGTAGCAGAGCCTCAACAGCTGGAACAGATCTCTCTCTCGCTAGCAACATCTGAACAGCGCTAACAATAGCAGTCAACTCAGATGTGTTGACCAACACGGACAGCTTCTCGCATCCGTGCGCTAACGCTAACAGATGTCTCTCGCTACTCTCATATCAGCGCTCGCTAGATACGCATCACCGTTGACTAGCGTTGACATCTGAATCACACCATAACTGAGTATCCACATCTGACTACTCCCAAATTCCCGCACCAAGACGCTGCTGGTCCATATTCTTCCGGCGATGATCCTCAAGTCTGAATTACTACTAGAATCACATCTCTTATTGAAAGACTCAACGAATCAACTCCAAATTCAACACAGATTCCTCCCGATAGAGCCAAGCGACTCAAGCTGAAGCAACTCTAAACCAAAATCTAAAATTTGAAAATCCATAACTCCAATTAATCAAAATTTTCGAATCTCAATCCTCACATTCTCCCCACCTTAAGAGATTTCGTCCTCGAAATCAAAGACAAACACAGAGAAGAGTTGACAACATCTAAACTCACCACCACAACTCCACTGTCAAAGCTCAACAGATGAGGCCATTCTTGTCTCATCTTCTCCTCTACTTCCCAAGTAGCTTCTTCTTGGTCATGCTTACTCCACTGGACCATCACCAACGGAATTACCTTACTCCTCAACTGCTTCTCTTTTCTATCCAGAATCTGAACTGGATATTCAACATAGCTCAAGGCAGAATCTAGCTCAACTCATCAGTCCTCAACACATGGGATGGATCTGGATCATATTTCCTCAACATTGATACATGAAAAACATCATGTATTGCTGCTAATTCTACAGGCAGCTGCAATCTATAAGCCAACTGTCCAATCCTTTCAACAATCTCAAAGGGACCAACAAATCTAGGAGCTAATTTGCCCTTAAATCGGAACCTCATAACACTTTTTAAAGGAGAAATCTTAAGGAATACTCGATCACCAACTTCAAATTTCAGAGGTCGGCATCTTCTATTAGCATAGCTAGTGAAGCGATCTTGTGCAGCCTTCATTCTGCTTCGAATTAACGAAACTTGATCTCTCATGTGCTGCATAAACTCAGGGGTCGAAAGCTGTTTCTCACCGACTTCTTCCCAACAGATAGGAGATCTACACGTGCGACCATACAACGCTTCGAATGGAGCCATCCTGATAGTCACGTGGTAGCTGTTGTTATAAGAAAACTCAACCAAGGATAGCTAATCCTGCCAGCCACCCTCGAAATCCATCACAATTGCTCGCAGCATATCTTCCAAAGTCTATATGGTCCTCTCAGATTGGCCATCTGTTGAGGATGATAAGCAGTGCTCATCGCCAATCTCGAACCCATCGTTGTTTGCAAGCTCTTCCAGAATCTAGATGTGAATCTTGGATCTCTGTCAGACACTATCGAAACAGGCACTCCATGCAATCTAACCACATGGTCGATGTACAATCTCGCCATTTTCTTCATCGAACACCTCACATCATAGGGAATGAAATGGACTGACTTCGAAAGTATATCAATCACCACCCAAATCGCATCGCATTCCCTACTCGATCGAGGTAAATGAGTCACAAAGTCCATGGCGACATGCTCCCAATTCCATTGAGGCACTTCTAAACTCTGCAACAGTCCACCAGGTCTCTTTCTTTCGGCCTTTACCTGCTGAAAATTCAAACATCGAGCAACAAAACCAGAAATGTCGCTCTTCATGCCTTCCCACCAGTAATGAGACTTCAAAGCATGGTACATCTTTCTCTCTCCCGGATGCACACTGTATTGGCTACAATGCGCTTCATTCAAAATAGTCTCCTTCAAATCAATCAGGTTCGGAACCACTAATCTTCCTCGAAATCTCGAAAATCCATCAGAAGCAACGGTAAAATCATCAGAACGACCATTCTGAGCCTTAATCTTCAATTCATGGATATAAGGATGAGTCCTCTGTGCTTCTCTGATGTCACTCACAATCTGTGGTTCAACCTGAATAGAAGAAACGATGAAGTACTGATCACTCGGCTGAAATCGCCAACCAGAAGTACCCAACTGCTCGTGGACTCTCGAGATCCCCAAATATGTTACCCTGGGCTTTCCTACTCAAAACATCGGCTACTAAATTCATCCGCCCAGGCTGATACTGAATCTCGCAATCAAAATCCTTGAGCGCTCCATCCAACGACGCTGTCTCATGTTCAGAACTGACGGAGTGAAGATAACTTCATACTCTTGTGGTCGGTGTACACCACAAAATCTTCACCATAAAAATAGTGACGCCAGATCTTCAAGACAAAGACAATCGCTGCCAATTCCAAATCATGAACGGGGTACCTCGACTCATGGGGCTTCAACTGTCGCGACGCATATGCAATCACATACCCGTTCTGCATCAGGACACATCCTAAACCACTCAGATATGCATCAGAGAAAATAACAAAACCTCCAGATCCAGATGGTAAAGCCAACACAGGAGCATTAGTCAACTTCTCCTTAAGTGTCTGGAAGCTCGACTCGCACTCATCTGTCCAATAAAACTTCCTATATTTCTGAGTCAACTACGTCATCGGCCTGGCTATCGAAGAGAACTTCTCAATGAAACGTCTATAATAGCCGGCAAAACCCAAGAAACTACGGATATTTGAAACATTTCTAGGTCACTCCCAGTTAAGAACCTGCTTCGACCTTACTTCGATCAATAGAAATACCTTGCGCAGAAATCACATGACCCAAAAAGATTACTCTATCCAGCCAAAATTCGCACTTGCTGAACTTGGCATACAACTGCGAGTTTCTCAACTTCTGCAATACCAATCTCAAGTGCTCCTTATGCTCTCTGAAACTCCTCGAATACACCAAGATGTCATCTATGAAGACAATCACGAATCGATTGATATACTCACTGAGACGCGATTCATCAAATCCATGAAAACAGCAGGGGCATTCGTCAACCCAAACAACATCACAAGGAACTCATAATGCCCATATCTCGTCCGAAAAGCTGTCTTCGCTTCATCAGCGTCTCTAATTCACAACTGGTGATAGCCAGAGAGAAAGTCAATCTTAGAGTATATGGCCGATCCTTGCAACTGATCAAACAAGTCATCAATCCTCGGCAACGGATACTTATTCTTGATCGTTGCTTTATTCAACTGCCGGAAATCAACGCACATCCTCATAGATCCATCCTTCTTCTTCACGAACAAAATCGGAGCTCCCCAATGCGACATACTTGGTCGGATGAAGCCTTTCTCAAGAAGATCTCTCAAATGATCCTTGAGTTCCTTCAACTCAGTGGGCGCCAACCGATATGGAGCTCTAGAAATCGGGGCTGTCCCTGGCACCAACTCTATACTGAAATCAATCTCTCTTCTCGGAAGGAATCCAGGAATCTCGTCTGGAAACATTTCTGGAAACTCTCTGACAATCGGGATATCGCTCAACTCAACGCGACTCTTGGGAAACGTCGAGCGCATAAATCATGAATCCAGTGTTACCCAGCGATAACAGACTATACATCTCCATGGCGGAAACCAGTGGAATCTTCGAGCACGAATCAGCACCGTAAAAATCCCACTTCTCTCCCGACTCGGGGCGAAATCTCACCATACCATGGAAACAATCCACATTAGCCTTATAGCTGGACAGCACATCCATTCCCAAGATACAATCAAAATCCCTCATCTCCAGAGATATCAAATTTTCCACTATCACATTCTGATCAAACCGAATCACACAATCCACCACAATCTCACGAGACAACAACCACACACTAGCAGGAGTGGACACAAATACAACATCACACAGTGGGGTAACTCTCAACCCACACTTATGCACAAACCATGCAGAAACAAAGGAGTGTGATGCTCATGTATCAAATAAAACTCTCGCAGAAAAATCAAAGACAGAGCATGTACCTGCGATCATGTTACTAGGTATCTCATCAGCCTGCTCCCTCGACAAAGCATTCACCTGGGCCTGCTGCGGTCCCGGAAACTGTGGTCTCGAAGGTCCTCCAAACCTAGATGGCTCACGAGGTTGGAATCCAGATCATTGGGTCGGGTAAGGAGGTTGCGGCCTCTACGAAGAACCACCAGTCGAACCTGGCTGCGAAGGAACCGAAGACTGTCCCCTCAACAAAGGAAACACTCTCAAAAAGTGTCCAGGCTGCCCACAATTATGGCAAGTCCCCTGAACTCCACGGCACTACGAAGTCATGTGCTTACCACCGCACTGTCCACAAGACACTCCTCCTGATCCACTGCCACCAGAGCTCACAGAACCAGATGAACTCGAATACGACTTCTTCTTAAACTGCTTTCCACGAGGCCTGAACCTATGATGGTTCAATTGTTGTGAAGTCTGAGGAGACTGGGAAGAATGCGTACCTTCAGGCATAGGAAGGTAGCCTCGTCCAACTGTCATCGGAACCTGCATTGGTGCATCCAGCAAACTCTCCTCAATATCAACCGCTCGATTCACAGCCTCAGCATACGTCCATGGGGCTCCAGCCAACACCAACTGAAATAACTCTGACCTCAATCCCTTAATAAACTAGTTCCTCTTCGTCCGATCCTGGCTAGCAACATGGGAACATACGCCAGAATGGAAGAAAACTGTCTGGCATACTTAGAAACCTTAAAATTCCCTTGCTTCAGATTGTCGAACTCCCTCTCACGGTTATTGAAGTACGACTCCGGGGTATACTCTTGTCAAAACGCTGCACAGAAGCTCTCCCAAGAAACCAAAACTCCGGTCTCCCTCATCACTCTGGAAGTACCCTTCCACCAACGTTGATCATGCTCCCTCAACTGCAAAACGGTCAACTTCAATCTCCACTCTGCGGCATACTCCAAAGTGTCAAACAAGTCCTCCATGTGCTCCAACTAGCCTTCAGCCGAAAGACCACCCTCGGCTCCAGTGAACGTAGGGGGATTCGTCCTCTGAAATCGGGCTAAGACTAACTCCATCTCACCTATCTGTCTAGTCACGTCCTCCACCTCTGCCTGTCTCTCTCTACGGCGCAAAGGTACATTCTACTGAACATCCTCGTCGCTCTCCGAGGCCCTAGACTCCTCAGCGGAAATTCTAGCAGTCCTACCTCTACCTCTCCTCGGTGGCATCTAATCAAATCTCAAGGTAAGACTAACAACAGGTAATCACAGAGACATATATCAAATCAAGCAAGTCTCAGAGTCAAGCAATAAATCAAATCAAAACTCTGTGCCTAGACTCGAGTGTGATCAAAAGAAAACGAGCTTATCCCAGTTTAAGCTCTGACACCAAAAATGTCAGGCCCCGTGCTAATTAACAAAGATTAATCAACACAATTAAACACATAATCACGGAAGCATAACATAGGGCTTAAAATTTTTTTTTCGAAATACTTGGGCCTGAACTCATAAAATCATCTTTCAAAATACAGCATACTCAAAATAGGATTTAACTCAAAATCCAAACACAGACAGGTAATCAAAACAAATCTCAAACTACAGATCCCTAAATACATAAAGGCAGAGGACATCCCCTGGCTCAATATAATATAAATACACTGGGACTCAACCAAACGGGGATCTACTAGCTGAAGCTCCACTCTGCCCAGCCAGATTATCTGCGGCTCCTGCAATGGGTAACACAGACCCAAGAAAACAAAAGCAGGAAAAGAAATACGAAGTCAAACCTCAGTACGAAGAGCACTAAGACAACAGCAACTCATAAACATGCAGTATGTCAAAACATGAATGCATGAGGGCTATCAAATAATCGGTCATCTAGGCCAACGAGTCAGCTGGAAAATCAAAGGCGAGCCACTATACCACGCACAACCAATCAGCCGATGGAAATCATTGGTCCGTGATCTTCAGGGCTGGCCACTCAATTACCCATCACAGCTCGGTGGTAATCAGACACGACGAGTCAGTCTTTCACCACTTCGATGTTAGCTTTGGACCTTTCAGGCATGACACATCTGTCATCCGATCACAATGTGGATCTTTCTCAGGTTCTCAATCAATCATTAGGCTCAATATGTATGCATGAATGCCACGAAAATCTAATCTGATTTCAACATGCATAATTCACGTAAACAAAACATATAAATTCAGTTATGAACCACAACTATTCATGTAAGGCACAATAATCACACAAATAGTGTTGGGGAACCGTGGCGGATCTGGATCCCGTCTCCCGGCGGCGCAGCGGAAGTTTAAAATTATCGTCGGGAAACGTTCAATACAATAAAACAATTCAACAAACCATTCATAGGGGGTTATTTGATTGTTACCTTGTTGGCGTCTAGGCGCCTGGATCCGACCAGTTTCACGAGGAAACCGGAACTTCACGGTAGGCGGCGGTAGATTACGTCTAATCAGGTCCATGACCGGAAGCAAGGTTCCTTCGTCAGCCTGCACTAGAAGGCCTGATGAGATCAGCACGGACGGAAACTCCTCGAAAGTTGGCCGGAACAAATTCCGGCGAGGGGCGGCGGCGGCGGCGGCGATGGTGGTGGCCGGCGGCGGCGGCTTTGGGAGAGGAGGGGGGCGGCCGAGAGAGAGAGCTCTATGGTTTAGGGTGATACTTAGTTATGTTTAATGAAGCCCTAAGTCTCTTTTAATAAGACTAGTAATGGACTTGGACCGGCCCAATGGGCCCGAGTCCAAATGACGATATCCATCACTGCGACTTCATTACAACTCCGATCGCCGATCAGATTGGACCGATCGACTCAGTTTCCAAAACTGAATATTATGATCTGAAAAACCATTTTTCAGAACCCCAATGCAAAATGACCGTTTTGCCCCTCAACAGCGGAAATCACGGTTTGACCCCTGTTGACTTTTAGGAAGTCGTACTTCCAAAAATCCTCTTCCTATGCTCAACACATTTAGCTCAGTTTCCGTGCGAGAATCTTGAATCCAGTACTTGCATGACCCTCAATGGTTCAGGGATACAACTAGCCGTGGGCCCACAACCATTGCGGCTCCGAAATCACAATTTCGGACTTGCCCATCGGATCATGGTAAAGCGCCTAGCAACATCGCGCCATGATCCCCTAGGTATCACTGATAGTTCCTGCAAGAACCAGTTGGTCGTGGTTAGCGTACAGTACGGTCCTTTCAATCCATATATCCCGATCAGATCAACGACCATTGGTAAATCGAAGAGTCGCTAGAGATCCGATAGCTATGCATACATCTTGGAGATCGAATAGTGACATCGTGAGTGTAACTAGGTAAACCCATTTACCTAAAACACTTCTAGTACTCTGGCTAGAGATTTATACACAATTATCCCCTCAGATAGCATAGAATATCCACGCATGTAAGCGAGCGGTGAATCCTCGACAACGAAGCATCGACTCCTACATGCATCGCGGTCTCACCCAATCCCGCCGCCTAATGACCCCAAGTGAGTCGGAAAATGAGTCAAAGTGAGACGCCTATCACGTAGAGTCTCAATGACGTTTCGAGTCGTGAGGACTAATCAGTACAACCAAGACCTCGGACTTATCCACTCGACAAATGGTTACCACTTGGAAAGTCCGAACGAGGGTAGTTCGATAGATCACCAGGTCACTACCTATCTGCATGCACAGACCCAGAAACAAAAGACAGGAAAGAAATACGAAGTCAAACCTCAGTACGAACGAGCACTAAAGACAACAGCAACTCATAAACATGCAGTATGTCAAAACATGAATGCATGAGGGCTATCAAATAATCGGTCATCTAGGCCAACGAGTCAGCTGGAAAATCAAAGGCGAGCCACTATACCACGCACAACCAATCAGCCGATGGAAATCATTGGTCCGTGATCTTCAGGGCTGGCCACTCAATTACCCATCACAGCTCGGTGGTAATCAGACACGACGAGTCAGTCTTTCACCACTTCGATGTTAGCTTTGGACCTTTCAGGCATGACACATCTGTCATCCGATCACAATGTGGATCTTTCTCAGGTTCTCAATCAATCATTAGGCTCAATATGTATGCATGAATGCCACGAAAATCTAATCTGATTTCAACATGCATAATTCACGTAAACAAAACATATAAATTCAGTTATGAACCACAACTATTCATGTAAGGCACAATAATCACACAAATAGTGTTGGGGAACCGTGGCGGATCTGGATCCCGTCTCCCGGCGGCGCAGCGGAAGTTTAAAATTATCGTCGGGAAACGTTCAATACAATAAAACAATTCAACAAACCATTCATAGGGGGTTATTTGATTGTTACCTTGTTGGCGTCTAGGCGCCTGGATCCGACCAGTTTCACGAGGAAACCGGAACTTCACGGTAGGCGGCGGTAGATTACGTCTAATCAGGTCCATGACCGGAAGCAAGGTTCCTTCGTCAGCCTGCACTAGAAGGCCTGATGAGATCAGCACGGACGGAAACTCCTCGAAAAGTTGGCCGGAACAAATTCCGGCGAGGGGCGGCGGCGGCGGCGGCGATGGTGGTGGCCGGCGGCGGCGGCTTTGGGAGAGGA
>KV018143.1:17183-27638 GCA_001598015.1 Dorcoceras hygrometricum
TAGTATCAATTAAATCTGATAAGCCTTCCTCAACTAACATCCATTACATCTATAACTTCCCAGTCTCGTAATCCCTCTTATTCCGGTGTGGGATCGGTTCATTCATGTGCCCCTTCGCCTCTAGAAGCCTGCCAGGAGCCGCTCATTGTCCGTGCAACCTCTGGCACCGGCGATCACTCCCCGCCCTCTT
Organism: Dorcoceras hygrometricum; assembly: GCA_001598015.1. Lineage (NCBI taxonomy): Eukaryota > Viridiplantae > Streptophyta > Magnoliopsida > Lamiales > Gesneriaceae > Dorcoceras > Dorcoceras hygrometricum. The sequence goes on from KV018143.1 coordinate 17,374, forward strand.
TGAGCCCCGGACCTCACATGCCCACCAGCTTCCGCTTGGTTCATCCTCGAACCACACCGTACTAAGATAGGTCGGCTCTGATACCATCTGTAACACCCCAGATTTAAGACTGTCCCCACAGTACCAACACTGGTCTTTCCAGCGTGTTTTGTCCTCACTCGCACGCACCCTGAGAAACTTCCCCCCAGAGGATCACCCATCCCAAAATTGTCCCAAGTCAAGCACGCTTAACTTTGGGGTTCTTAAGTGATGAGCTCCCGAAAAGAAGATGCACCTTGTTGGTATGAGTAGTATCAATTAAATCTGATAAGCCTTCCTCAACTAACATCCATTACATCTATAACTTCCCAGTCTCGTAATCTCTCTCATTCCGGTGTGGGATCAGTTCATTCATGTGCCCCTTCGCCTCTAGAAGCCTGCCAGGAGCCGCTCATTGTCCGTGCAACCTCTGGCACCGGCGATCACTCCCCGCCCTCTTTGAGCCCCGAACCTCACAGGGAGTTTATGAATATTCGATAGGGTGACATGTCGGTGGCCGAGTTTGTTCGAAAGTTTGACAGAGGATGTCATTTTATGCCCCTGATCGCTGACAACGCAACGGATAAGTTGAAGCACTTTGTGGAGGGATTGAGGCCTACTATCAAGAGGGATGTGTTAGTAGCGGGGGTGACTGATTATCCCACGGCTATTGCAGGAGCCCTTCGGGCTGAGAGGGTGCTCTGGGAGATGGAGCAGGATGTGCAAAGGAAGAGGCCACCAACCCAGCCATCACAACAGCAGAACAAGAAGCCTCACACAGGTCCTCCCAGACAGTTCAAGCAACAAGGGAAGCAACCGCAGAGGCCTACAGCCCCACAGTCAGACGATAGGCCGCTATGCCCGGAGTGTCAGCGCAGACATTTCGGGAAGTGCCTGGAAAAGGCGAATGTGTGCTTCAAGTGCAAGGAACCGAGACACATATCCACGGCATGTACACAGCTGAGGCAGCCGGTTTCGGGTAGAGTCTTTGTCATGCAGGCGGAGCAAGCAAACCCAGACTCTACGTTGATCACATGTAACTTGTTCAGTACCTTATTCATTACTGTTTATTAGTAACATGATAGTGTTAATGGCTATGAGATTGAAACTGTTTTCTCATTATAAAATTGCATGCCTTGTTCCCCACTATATGTTGAGAACTTGACCTTATGGTTTAGTCAGCATGATTAGGAATAGGAGTTAGTGGTGTATGATGCCACTTCTTTTCAGGTCGAATTTTCTTGTCGGGAGTTGCCACCAACGCTCTACTAGATTCTGGAGCTACACATTCTTTCATAGAGAGTCTTTCGTAGTGAGTATGGGGATCACACCTGAGAAGTTGAGCTGGGGATTTAGTGTGATAGTCCCATCAGGGGAAGAGATTTTATCAACGCAGTTGGCTAGAGATGTGGAGCTAAACTTGCAGGGGAATTCCGTTCGGGGGGACTTGATAGTTTTTCCCATGCCAGAGTTCGATATTATCTTAGGGATGGACTGGTTGACAGCAAATGAGGCATCGATCGATTTCCGACAGAGGACAGTGAGAATTATACCGCTTGGTGGGAATCACACCTGAGAAGTTGAGGCTGGGGATTTAGTGTGATAGTCCCATCAGGGGAAGAGATTTTATCAACGCAGTTGGCTAGAGATGTGGAGCTAAACTTGCAGGGGAATTCCGTTCGGGGGGACTTGATAGTTTTTTCCCATGCCAGAGTTCGATATTATCTTAGGGATGGACTGGTTGACAGCAAATGAGGCATCGATCGATTTCCGACAGAGGACAGTGAGAATTATACCGCTTGGTGGGAAGCCGCTTATCTTTGAGGCGGACAGATGTAGACAGATGCCACGAGTGATATCTTGCATCCAGGCAAGGAAGCTCATGAGGAGGGGCTACCAGGGATTTCTAGCTAGTGTTTTATTTGTACCGGAAACCGCCGATCGAGTAATCGAAGAGGTAGAGGTGGTCAGGGAGTTTCTCGATGTGTTCCTTGATGATATTTCCGGTGTTCCACCCGAGAGAGAGGTGGAGTTTTCGATAGAGTTGATGCCAGGTACAACGCCAATCTCTAAGGCACCGTACCGCTTAGCTCCCACCGAGATGAAGGAGTTGAAGGATCAGATACAGGATTTTATCGACAAGGGATTCATACGCCCCAGTTTCTCTCCATGGGGTGCACCAGTACTATTTGTGAAGAAAAAGGATGGGAGCATGAGACTGTGCATTGATTATCAGGAGTTGAACCGTGTGACGGTGAAGAACAAGTACCCACTACCGAGGATCGAGGATCTATTTGACCAGTTGCAGGGAGCCTCAGTATTCTCAAAGATAGATCTCAGATCAGGGTACCATCAGCTGAAAGTGAGGGAGACAGATGTGCATAAGACAGCTTTCAGGACTCGTTATGGGCACTACGAGTTCTTAGTGATGCCGCTTGGACTGACTAATGCCCCAGATATCTTCATGGATCTCATGAATCGAGTATTTCAGCCTTACCTCGATCAGTTCATCATCGTGTTCATAGACGACATCCTTATCTATTCGAGGACCAGAGAAGAGCATAGTCAGCATCTGAGGACAGCCTTGCAGTTGTTGAGGGAGAAGAATCTATTTGCCAAATTCAGCAAGTGCCAATTCTGGCTGGAGAAGGTGGCGTTCTTAGGCCATATTGTGTCGAGTGCGGGTGTGGAGGTAGATCCGAGCAAGGTGGAGGCAGTGAAGGAATGGTCTATACCTAAGAATGCATCCGAGATACGCAGCTTCTTAGGGCTGGCAGGTTATTATCGAAAGTTCATCAAGGGATTTTCCACTATTGCAGTGCCCTTGACTGCTCTGACAAAGAAGAATGCAAAGTTTGTTTGGGGAGATGATTGTCAAAGGAGTTTTGAGACATTGAAGCATGCACTCCCTACAGCACCAGTTTTAGCGATGCCATCAGGGGAAGGAGACTTTGTGTTGTATACAGATGCTTCTAAACTGGGTTTGGGTGCAGTGCTGATGCAGGATAACCGGGTGATTGCCTACGCATCTAGACAGTTGAAGGTGCATGAGAAGCCTTATCCAACACATGATTTGGAGTTGGCGGCAGTGGTGTTTGCACTAAAGATCTGGAGGCATTACTTATATGGCGAGAAGTGTAAGATCTACACTGATCACAAGAGCCTCAATTATTTCTTTACACAGAAGGAGCTAAATATGCGACAGAGGAGATGGTTAGAGCTGGTGAAGGATTACGACTGTGACATTAGTTACCACCCGGGGAAGGCTAATGTCGTTGCCGACGCATTGAGTAGGAAAGCGGCAGTAGTTGCTCATGTGGCGGTGCAGAGGCCACTTCAGGTGGAGATTCAGAGGTTTGGTTTGGAGTTTTATACTAGGGATGGTGGCCGTAGACTTTCTACCCTCACAGTTCAGTCCACCTTGAGAGAGCGCATACGCAGCGGACAGACAGTTGACCAGAAGCTACAGAAGTGGAGGCAGAGGGATGAGTCAAAGGATCAGAGATTGTACACCGTGGAGGATGGCATAGTGCGGTACAGAGGCCGCTATTGGGTTCCTAGCACAGATTCATTGAGGAATGATATTCTGACCGAGGCGCATATGTCTCCGTACTCTATCCACCCAAGGAGTACGAAGATGTATAAGGATTTACAGTTGTTGTATTGGTGGCCAGGGATGAAGAGAGATGTTGCTCGCTTTGTATCAGATTGCCTGACGTGTCAACAAGTGAAAGCAGAGCATCAGAGGCCAGCAGGGATGCTTAAGCCACTACACATTCCGGAGTGGAAATGGGAGAACATCGCGATGGACTTTGTGGTTGGATTACCGAGGACAGTGAGGGACATACTGCTATTTGGGTGATTGTGGATCGTCTCACCAAGTCAGCCCATTTTCTGTCGGTGAAGATGACTTTTTCTATGACGCAGTATGCAGAGCTTTATATCCGAGAGATAGTCCGATTACATGGAGTGCCAGTCTCCATAGTGTCGGATAGAGACCCGAGGTTTACTTCTTATTTCTGGAAGAGTTTGCACTCTGCCATGGGGACAAAGTTGCTTTTCAGTACAGCGTTCCACTCACAGACAGACGGACAATCGGAGAGGGTGATACAGATTCTGGAGGATCTACTGCGGGCATGCGTGATTGATTTTCAAGGAGGATGGGAGCCGAGATTACCCTTAGTGTCGTTCACCTATAACAACAGTTATCAGTCGTCGATTGGTATGGCTCCATATGAGGCACTCTATGGGAGAAAGTGTAGATCTCCTATTCACTGAGATGAGGTAGGGGAGAGGACAGAGCTTGGACCAGAAATCGTGCAGCAGACGACAGAGGTGGTAGTTAGAATACGAGATAGGATGAGGACCGCTCAGAGCCGACAGAAGAGTTATGCAGATAAGAGGCGGAGGGACCTCGAGTTCACGATGGGTGACCATGTGTTTGTCAAGATTGCACCGATGAAGGGCGTTAAGAGGTTCGGGAAGAAGGGTAAGCTGAGCCCGAGGTACATCGGTCCATTTGAGATTCTTGATAGAGTGGGATCATTAGCATATCGGGTGGCATTACCACCTAACCTCGCAGGAGTGCATAACGTGTTCCACGTGTCTATGCTGAGGAAGTACATTTCAAACCCATCACATATTCTGAGCCTTGAGCCCCTGCAGCTTACGCCAAACTTGTCCTACGAAGAAAAACCCGACCGCCTTCTAGGTATCCAGGAAAGGAAGTTGCGCAATAAAGTGATCAGAGTGATCAAGGTCAAGTGGATGAATCATTCGGAGGAGGAAGCTACTTGGGAAACTGAGTTAGACATGAGGAGTCGCTACCCACAGTTGTTTGGTAAGTTTTAATTTCGAGGACGAAATTTATTTAAGGGGGGGAGAGTTGTAGCGTCCGAGATCTGCTTACGTAAACCACATGCATGAGATAAATGATTAAATTATAATTTGAGGTTTTAAAATATTTTTGGTGATGTATTTTGAGTTTTTATGTGTTTCTGGAGGTTTTCGATTTCAGGTGATTATCCGGTGCCGGGCTACGGAAGGATGATCGGGGACGATAGAGGTGACTTTAAAAATATTCCAAAATTTGTTCTAAAGATTTTAGGAGAAAAAATAAAATATTTCTTTAATTTTAAATTTAAAGTTTTAGTAGCGACTGGGTAAATGTGAATTTTGAGCGCTATTTTCACGAAAGCGATTTTTTAGAAAAGAGCGGGTAAGCATTTAATTTTTTTTCTTCTACCAAATTTTTTGTTCATTTTCAAATATAATTTGAATGAACTAGTGTGTAGAAAATTTAATATTTGTAGGTTTAGACAATTAGCAACTTAATTATAACTTTGAGGGCCAAATTGCGAATTGGAACAAATTAGCTACCTTAACCTACTAATTAGTACCTTAAACCTTCTTCCTCCTATATTCCCACAACATAACAGCCGACAAACTCCTCCAAGAATAGAGCAAAGGCAGCCGTGAGTTTCAAAGGGAATCTTGAAGGAAATTCGTCTCCCGATCAATTCCGACGCTTCCGGTAACGGTTAATCTCAAATTTCTCCATCCAAGGCAAGTTTTAAACCTTTATTTCTGCCACAATTAGATCATAATATGTGTGTTTTGAATTTATTTATGAATGAGAATTATTATGGGAAAAAGTTTCTGAAAAATTCTGCACATCACATTTCTTCATGGGATGCCTTCTTGCGTTTGTGTGCTGTTTTCGAAGTTTCTGTGATGGTGGGTCTGCCGAGGGGTGCTGCTGCCTATCTGAGGGTGAGGGAGAGGTTCCAAGAGGTGTGTCTAGGTCTGGTACAGAGGCAGGATCAAGTCGTCCAGATGAGGAGAGGAAAGGTTGAGCCATCGTTGGTTGGTTGCGGGCAGATTGTAGGATGAAGTTGCAAGATTGTTTCGGGGTTGGTAGTGCTTCTGCATGGGCATATACTATTAAAGGACCTTTTTATGGATGTTGGGTCGAGTTCTGAATGTCTAGAACATCAAATTTGAGGTCTGGACGTGTAAGACGGCAGCTGAACAGCAAGTTACATGTTCCTGGAAGTTTCTGTTTTCCTTTCGGTTTCCATGTTCCTTCGTGTCGTGCTGCTGTCCAGCATTACAGATACGGTGGTTTCTTAGTATAGGCATTAAGGAGGCCTTCAAGGTAATTTATATAGACCTTGTTCGAGGTATAATGGGTCCAGACGTGAAAGGCAAAAGCTGAGATGAGCGAGGCGTGCAACATACTGCACTTGAGGAAATTTGCTGTTTTCTGGTTCAGTGGTGTGCTGCCATTATATGGCTCATCACAGGACCTTAGGGGAGAGTTGAGTCATTCCTAGGAGTGAGGGGAGACCATGTAAATGTCTGGTTTGATAGAATTTAGGCTGGTGGAGTGCATAGACGCGCAGGTGCATGCAAAGGAGAAGGGCTGGTTGTAAGTTGGCGTATGGGCTGGATGGTTTAGTTGGCTGCCTAGGAGTCACGATGAGGGTCCAGTATATGGTATAGAGGTTCTTAGGCTACTGGTTGTGATCTGGTTCCTGGCCTAGGAAACTTGGGACATTAGTTAGAGGATGATTTGTGAAGAGAGCGCGAGAGACACACGTTTGGGTGAAGGTTAGAATTTCTTTCGGGATTAAGGGTGAACAAGGATGGTGTTTGGTGTTCTGCCAGTATACTTTAGCAGACTTAATTCATACCTAAGATGAATAAAAAGTGTCATAAGTTAAGTCTAAGGGCTGTAGATTGAGGATATATAAGTTAGAAGTCATTTGGTTACCTACGAGACACGATAGGAGGCAGCATGTAGCGCTGAAATTTTAAAGGACAATGCAGTACCCCGAGGACATCCAAACAGTATTTTTATTACTTGTAAACATGTTTAAGATGTATAAAATTATATTTCCTAGGCTTGGGCTGGTTGTGGTAAGTTTCGGACTTGTCCGGTGACTCGTTGAGATCGTATGGTGTCCGAGTAGCCCGTTGAGAAGCTTGGGGCGAACCCGATTAATCTTGGATAAAGAATTACTTATTTTCCCATGCATCACAAACGTGTTTACGGGCAGAAAGTTTTTAAAATGAAATGTTGAGTTTTGTGGTGATTTATGGCATGATATTTGATGTTTGATGTTTCAAATGAAAAGAAGAAAAATGTTTTGAGGAATGTGAGTTGTTGTGACCAAGACGTAGAGGAATATGATGACTACGGCGCATGAGGTCCGTAGAGTCATATTAGAGGGGGATAGTGACTACGGCGCATGAGGTCCGTAGAGCTATTACAGCCTAGTACTATGGTTTATAGCTTGATCAAGCGAACAGAGGGGTCGCAGCAATGAACAAACTTCACCTAAATGTGATTATTGAGGATTTACATTAGTTACATGCCATGAAATATAGTTTGATGATTTGAGGGTGAAGCTTATTTAAAGTTTTTTTTTATGATGATGTTTAAAGTTTATAGTTTAAAGATTAAAGTTCACATTTTAAAGCCCTTTTAAAGTTCTGATGTTGAAGTTTAAAAATGTATTTTTATTATTGTTATTTTAATGCATATGGATGTATATTTAGTACTTGTTATCCAGGTTTGAGCTTGCTGAGCCTCTAGGCTCACTAGATCTGATTGTGTGCAGGTGAGAATGATGACGAGGTTCGAGGCGACGACGTTTTAGGAGCTCGGACACTGGCGACGTACTCCCGAGACCTTCTAAGCTTCCGCAAAAGATTTTTATGAGATGTATTTAAAGTTTGAGGATGCATTTTCCTTTAGGAGTTATTTTTTTAAATAAATTTTTTTTTCGTCAGAGTTTGAAATTTGACATTTAAGTCGTTTGAAAATTTTGTTGGGATATACGCTTTACCAGGGTATGACATTATTTGAAATTCTTTTTGTTAGTCGAATCAAGTTTAATTTTTGCAAAGATTTTTTTTTTTGGAAAGCTATCGAGGGTATTATTCACGTGAATAGTACTGATCATGTGAATAGTGAACCAAAAAAAAAATTTATGCCTTTTATTTAAAGGAAAAATTTCAGTGAATCGAGTCGTTCAACTTCGGTCCGCGAGCATGTGGTTCGTATGATTGGGCTCATTGAAAGGTTGGTGGGCCTTGATATCACACTTCCACATGAACTGTCTGTGGATTTGCTTCTCCTCTCACTCCCTGCTGCATTCGACCCCTTTGTGGTCAGCTTTAACATGAACAAGCTGGAAGCCACCCTTGAAGAGGTGGTGAACATGCTCGTCGTGTTCGAGGGGACCATAAAGAAGGACAAGCCCATCCTCCTTATGGGCTCTTCTTCCTCTGCGAAGAAGGGGCCCAAACGCAAGGGTAAGAAGCGTTCTGCCCCTGCGAAGGAGGAAAAACCTGCCAAGAAGCCCAAAGCAAGGACTTCAAAGCCAAACAAATCTGAGGATGTTTCCACCACTGTCACAAGCCTGGACACTGGAGGAGGAACTGTAAGGAGTACCTCGGGCAGTTGCGAACAGCGAAGGGTATTTTCTACATTGAAATAAATATGTCTCTTAGTTCGACTTCTTGGGTACTTGATACCGGATGTGGATCTCATATCTGCAATGATTTGCAGGTGATGACAAGAAGCCGACGTCTTAGAGAGGGTGAGACCCACTTGAGGCTGGGCAATGGAGCAAGGGTTGCTGCAGTAGCTATAGGAGATGTTTATTTATTTCTGTCTTCAAATTTTAAGTTGTTATTGAGAAACGTTTTATTTGTTCCCGAGTTAATAAAGAACATTATTTCTATTTCTATGCTTGATAGTGATGGATATTCTTGTGTTTTTGCTAATTTAATTTGCAATATATACAAGAATGAATGTTTAATTGGAATTGGGGAAAGCGAAAACTATTTATACACCTTAAAATTAAAAGAAGTTCCAACTCGCGATGTGGAAACACATACCACAACAATTAAAAGGAAAAACGATAGCTTAAACCCAGCACAACTTTGGCACGCTAGACTAGGTCATATTTCCCTAAGTAGGATGAACAAGTTAGTTAGGAGTGACATGTTTGATTTGTCACACATTAACTCGCTACCGACTTGTGAATCTTGTCTCAAGGGAAAGATGACTAAACAACCTTTCAAGGGCAAGCCTGAGCGTGCTCAAGGCCTATTGGATTTGATCCATACTGATGTGTGTGGCCCACTTAGCATTGGTACTAAGTACGGTCACACATACTTCATCACCTTTACCGATGATCACTCTAGGTATGGGTACTTGTACTTAATGAAGCACAAGTCTGAATCCTTTGAAAGGTTCAAAGAATTCAAGGCTGAAGTAGAAAATCAGTTAGGAAAAAGTATTAGCGCTTCGATCCGATCGAGGTGGTGAATATTTAAGTGCTGAATTTCAAGACTATCTTAAAGAGAATGGGATTCTCTCGCAGTGGACCCCTCCGGCCACACCACAGCTCAATGGTGTAGCGGAGCATCGTAATCGAACCTTGATGGACATGGTTCGATCTATGATGAGCTTCACTGAACTTCCTACCTCGTTTTGGGGCTATGCGCTCGAAACGGCGGTAATGTTGTTGAACAATGTCCACACCAAGGCGGTGGATAAAACTCCATATGAGATATGGATGGGCAAGCCACCCAAATACTCATACATGAGAATTTGGAGATGTCCTGCTTACGTGAAGCAGACAGTGGGAGATAAGCTAGATACTAGATCCATCTTATGTTACTTCATTGGGTATCCAAGGAATTCCATTGGATACTACTTCTACTATCCAAATGAAACAAAAGTGTTTGTTTCTAGAAATGCCACCTTTATGGAAAGGGAATTTCTACTTGATAGAAAAGGCAAGATAGTAGATCTCGAAGAGGTTCGAGAACCGTCTGATGTACCAAGTGAGTCTCCCACACCTCCAGAGCCAGTACCAAAAATGGTCGCACCTAGGAGATCTGAAAGGATTCCTAGGGCTCCTGAAAGATATGGTTTTCTCCTTGAAGATGATCAAAATGATCAAGTTATTGGATGTGATCCAAGAACTTTCAAGGAGGCAATTTCCGATGCTGATTCTAATTTATGGCTTGAAGCAATGCAGTCAGAGATTGACTCAATGCATGCTAACCAAGTTTGGACTCTTGTTAATCCTCCCGAAGGAATTGTTCCTATTGGGTGCAAATGGATATACAAGAGAAAACTTGGGCCTGATGGTAAGGTAATGACCAACAAGGCACGACTGGTCGCGAAAGGTTACACTCAAAGGCAAGGTGTTGACTATGATGAA
>KV018143.1:27773-40541 GCA_001598015.1 Dorcoceras hygrometricum
AGTCATCTAAAGTATGGTTGTCTAGTAGATTCTCGATGAAGGACATGGGTGAAGCATCCTATATTCTTGGAATACAGATCTATCGGGATAGATCGAAAAGGATGCTCGGACTCACCCAAGCTACCTACATCGATACCATACTTAAGCGGTTCTCTATGGAAGAGTCCAAGAGAGGACACCTACATATGTGCCACGGGGTCACTCTATCTAAGTCTATGTGTCCGAAAACTGATAAGGAGATAGAGAGTATGACACGTGTGCCATATGCCTCGGCAATAGGTAGTATTATGTATGGCATGATCTCAACTAGAGCGGATGTCGCATATGCTCTGAGTGTCACGAGCCGCTACCAGGCCAACCCCAGCCAAATGCATTGGAAGGCTGTGAAAGATATGCTTAAGTACTTACGAAGGACTAAGAATATGTTCATGGTCTATGGGGGTGGTGAACTGAAATTGGAAAGCTACACTGATTCTAGCTTCCAATGTGACGTGGATGATTCGAAGTCAACCTCTGGATTTGTATTCATGCTCAATGGTGGTGCTATCTCTTGGAAGAGTTCCAAGCAAGAAACCATCGTGGATTCAACCACTGAGGCTGAGTACATCGCAACATCAGCTGCTGCTAAGAAGGTGGTTTGGATAAGGAATTTCGTCCAAGATTTGGGCGTAATCCCTGATGGAGTTGGTCCAGTCCCGGTGTACTGCGACAACACGGGTGCCGTTGCGCAAGCAAAGGAACCTAGGTCTCACCAAAGATCCAAACATATACTGAGGAAATACCACATAATCCGGGATATTGTGGTTAGAGGTGACATAGCAGTTGAGAGAGTCGCCTATGCGGACATCATTGCTGATCCACTTACGAAGCCCTTGCCAGGATCGTTGTTTGAAAAACTTCGCGAAACAATGGGACTGCGTCTGATGAGTAGTTGGCTACAGGTCAAGTGGGAGATTGTTAGAGTAGATGCCCAACTAGCCGACTTGTGGCGTGTGGGTTTTATTGACTCTTGTGTATAACCATCTTTATTTATGAAATACACATTTATTTATGGCATTCTTTATTTTCATTATGTATAATGTTAACAATTGTGTTGGATAAAGACCTAGAATGCACCATAGTGTATGTTAGATGTGATAGTGGATATGATGGCTATCATGAAACACATCTAATAGTCACTGTGTATTCTGAACTCGTTACTAGTCGATTGGGCCGTCAAAATGAGGATAAGGCCGCCCGAGCTTGAGACTAGCATCTGCGATGTGAAACCATGTTTCATTGGTAGGGAACATTGTGATGTTCTGAGCATGCAGATGGATAGTGACCTGATGATCTATCGAACTACCCTCGTACGGACTTTCCCAGTGGTTACCATTTGTCGAGTGGATAAGTCCGAGGTCTTAGTTGTACTGATTAGTCCTCACTACTCGAAACTTCATTGATACTCTACATGATAGGCGCCTCACTTTGACCCATTTACCGACTCACTTGGGGTCATTAGGTGGCGGGATTGGGTGAGGTCCCGATGCATATAGGAGTCGATGCTTCGTTGTCGAGGATTCACCGCTCGCTTTCATGCGTGGATATCCTATGCTATCTGAGGAGATAATAGTGTATAAATCTCTGGCCAGAGTACTGGATGTGGTTTAGGTAAATGGGTTTGTCTAGTAACACTCGCGATGTCACTATTTGATCTCCAAGATGTATGCATAGTTATCGGATCTCTAGCGACTCTCGATTTACCAATGGTCGTTGATCTGATCGGGATATATGTGTTGAAAGGACCGTACTGTACGCTAACCACGACCAAATGGTTCTTGCAGGCACTATCAGTGATACCTAGGGGATCATGGGGCGATGTTGCTAGGCGCTTTACCATGATCCGATGGGCAAGACCGAAATTGGGATTTCGGAGTCACAATGGTTGTGGGCCCACGACTAGCTGTATAGAGGATGAGGATTTTAGGGAGTGCGACTTCCTAAAAGTCAACATGGGTCAAATTGCGATTTCCCAAAAGTTGAGGGGCTAAACTGTAATTTTGGACTAGGTGGTCTGAAAAATTGTTTTCACATCATAATACTCAGTTTTGGAAACTGAGTCGATCGGTCCGATCTGATCGTCGATCGGGATTATGATGAAACCACGGTGATTTAAATGAACCGAATGTTCATATGGACATGGGCTTGACCCAAGTCCATTGGGCCAGTTCAAGCCCATGTATGATTTAAATACTAGACTTGGTCTAGGGCTAGATCACAACACAACATAACATCACACAAAAACCCTAGCCTCCAACTCTTGTGCGCCGCCCCTCCTCCCCAAAAATCCTCTCGGCCGCCGCCTCCACCGCCGCGCCACCGAGCCGCCGCCGCCGTGATTGGACTTGTTCCGATCATCGTGTTGAGGAGATTTCGTTCGTGCCAAATTCGTCAGGCCTTCTAGTGCAGGCTGACGAAGGAGTCGTGTTTCCGGTCGTGGACCTGATTAAGGAGGATCTACCGCCGCCTACCTTGAAGAGCCAGATTCCCTACGAGTTTGGTTGGAGCCAGGCGCCTAGTCGCCAGCAAGGTGACACTCTATAAAACATCCTATGTATGTTTTATTGGTTATATTTGATGTATTGAACGTTTTTCGGGGCAAATTTTAAACTTCCGCTGCGCCCCCGGTAAACGGGATTTGGATCCGCCATTGTCGCCAACACATTTGACCATCAAAATCTGAACCGTTCATTTAAGTCATGTTGAATTTTCCAAATCTGAGTTGACCAAACTGTCCAGATCTTATTTCTACTAAAAGCGGGTATGCTTGCGTATTGTTCATATTCAGAGCTGATTTCAGTTTTCTTCTTCGACTGAAATCCGTTGAATTCCCAATAGCTTCTGAACATCAAGAGGGTTTTAAAACAGCAAACCATACTCCACAGTGATCTGTTTCGGATCAAGAAACGTAAGAAAAGCAAGTTACAGAAAAGAAAGAAAAGAAATTTTACAGAATGTTAAGAGATTATGGCATAGATAACAGATGGTCTATATGGAAAGGGTGAGGACGCTGGATGACGAACCATTTTGCCCCTTTCAAATCGGAAGGGATCATGTTGTGGTTGACGAACCACATACCCTTAAATTGCGATAGATGGGAATAATTCCCAGTTCCTGATATTAGATGACAGTTTGATCAAACGATGTTGACCTATGTATAGGTGTCTAGTCATATTTCGATTAATATAAGAACAGAGCACAGGGTGATTTATAATCACGACTCTGAGAAATATTTAAGATTCTTCCTTTTTAAAGCAAGCAAATGTTCTAAAGGATTAAATCATGTGCAGTTAGGCTTTAAAAGTTTCCCGATTTAACAGATTATACTGTTAAGCTTTTCCAAGATTTCTCAGTTCAGTTTTTCCAGATTATCATATTATAATACTCAGTATTTGCATTGTTCAGTTTTGAACTATAGTACAGATAAAGATTGATATGTTGCATTGCCTGCTTTTGCTATTCCAGATTTACTTGTTGGGCCCCTAGGCTCACTAGTTTCCTTGAGTGCAGATGATGTATAGTAGGGAGCTGGATGGTGCGAATTGGAATGGACTGGAGGTGTTTATCCTGGACACCAGTTACAATTATGTGTTCAGATCTGATTATCGTGAACAATAGCTTTCCTTTCAATTTTAATTTCTTTTGTCTTTGTTGTATAACAAAATTATAGTTACATCTTTTGAAGCATAGCAGATTACCAATCCCTTGTTTTGATAAATCTGAATCACATTGTACTTTCGAATATTGTATGATTTCCGCGTAGTTTATGAACAGATCTATTTTGGTTTATTTCAGTTCTATGAATATAAAGTTCTATTCTATTGCAATTCAGTCCAGAAATTCGTGTGTTGTTTGTTTTGATCCGCGTACAAACTTTTAGCATTCTTCAATTCGAACCTTAAACTTATTAATTTAAGTTAGAAAAAGTCCAGTCGCTATAATTGGTATCAGAGCATGGTCCTTGAGATCAACACTTCTTCCAGTCTGAGACAGTTCTCGCCAGCCGCTTCTAGCGTTCTGTGAGTTTTATTTCATGTTCTACCATATAGTAATATCTCATATTAGTATTGTGGTGGTTTTGGGTTTCCCATACCGATAATGGCAGTAAGAGGTAGAGGAAGAAGAGGTACCATAGAAGGAGAGGGTGAAATCGATAGAAATAACCCTGTCCTAACCAGCATGGCCCAATTACTAGAACGTCTAGTTGATCAAACCAATCTAGGAAATGGTAAGCCAATAGGAAGAATAGTTGGCCGTGAAGATCCACAGGAGAGGTTTAGAAGACAACGACCTCAAGAATTTTCTGGTTCAATAGATCCGCTGATAGCAGAAAGCTGGATCAAATCGTTAGAAGTCATATTTGATTATTTACACCTGACTGACCAGGAGAGATCTCGGTGTGCATTTTATATGCTAAGAGGATATGCAATGATCTGGTGGGAAGGGGCCAAATTGACTGTAGACTTGGCAATGCTCACCTGGGAATTGTTTAAGCGGGTGTTTTATGATCAGTACTTCACAGTGGATGTGAGGGAGGAACTGCATAATGAGTTTTTAACTCTTAAGCAAGAAGATATGCCAATGCGGGATTATATCCGTAAATTTGAGAGAGGATGCTACTTTGTTCCTCTAATAGGAACAAATGCGGAAGTGAATCTTCTAAAGTTTATAAATGGATTGAAGCCGATGATAAGACATGATGTTAGGCTTGCGGAACCAATTGACTATAGAGCAGCTGTGAATAAATCCCTACGTGCTGAGCAATATTGGAAAGTGATTGAGGATGACTGACAATTGAAGCGTCAAGCCTTACAAAATAAGGATTACAGACAATTCAAGAAGCCAAACGATAATCAACAAGGGTCTCAAGGAAAAGGGCCCATAGTAGCTCAACCTATCACCGCAGTCCCTAAAGCTGGGTACAAGCCAGTGTGTCCAACCTGCAAAAAGAATCATTCGGGCCAGTGTCGCTTTGGCCAGGATGGGTGTTATAAGTGTGGCAGGTCACATAGCTAGGTTTTGTCCTCAAAACAAACAACTCATCACTATTAGAGCTTATGTGATGACATCAGAGCAGGCTCAACCAGATTCGACGGTTGTTACAGGTAAAATTTTTGTTGTCAGTATGCCTAATTTTGCTTTGTTAGATTCTGGTGCAACACATTCTTTTATATAAATAAATTTTGCTAAGAATTTACCATTTCAACCAGAAGTATTAAAGGTAGGATATTGTTTTAACATTCCCTCGGGAGACAATTTATTTACCAATAATACTATGCTTCGAAACATAGAACTTGAGCTGCAAGGGAATACTGTTTATGCAGATCTGATAGTATTACCTATTATAGAGTTCGATTTAATATTGGGAATGGATTGGTTGACTATGTATGGAACAATTATAGATTTTAAGCAAAGAACTATTGAGGTTAAACCACCCAGTAAGAGCTCATTCTTGTTTCAAGCTGGTAGACTCGATAGGACTCTTAAGCTGATATCGGCTCTGGAAGCCCAGAAATTTTTAAAGAAGGGATATCAAGGATTTCTAGTTAGTGCTATATCAGTAGTGGAAGGTAAGAAAATTAAATTAGAGGACGTTTATGTAGTAAACCAATTTCGTAACGTATTTCCAGAAGATATATCCGGTTTGTCGCCAGATCGGGAGTTAGAATTCACTATTAATTTAGTATCCGAAGCTGCTCCAATTTCTAAGCCGCCTTACAGACTTGCTCCTAAGGAGATGAAAGAATTGAAAGACCAGATCCAAGATTTATTTGATAAATGTTTCATCAGTCCCATTACATCACCTTGGGGAGCTTCAGTTTTATTTGTCAAGAAGGACGGGAGTATGCGTTTGTGTATAGATTATAGGGAGTTGAACAAGTTTACAGGTAAGAATAAATATCCTCTTCCTAGGATAGATGATTTATTTGATCAACTCCAAGGATCTGCTGTATTTTCAATGATCGACCTCAGATCTGGTTACCACCATCTTAGAGTGAAAGATGTAGACGTATATAAGACAGCCTTCAGAACACGTTATGGCCATTACGAATTCTTAGTGTTGCCGTTTGGGTTAACTAATGCGCCTTCTGTGTTCATGGATTTAATGAATAGAGTATTCCAACCTTTTCTAGATAGATTCGTGGTTGTTTTCATTGATGATATTCTCATTACTCTAAGAGTAGAGAAGAGCACGCTGACCAACTCAGAGTGATACTTCAAATTTTGAGGACTAATCAATTATTCGCTAAGTTTAGCAAATGTGAATTCTGGATTGAAAAGATCGTGTGAGGAATCAGATTTTTGATTTGTGATTAATCATTTTAATTTGAGATTAGAAGAGATTAATTGTTGGAAGTTTTCGTAATTTTGGTATTTTGAGTTAGAAGCTGGTCGGTGGTGAAATCCAGTTGCAACGCGTATTTGGAATCGCAGGAGATTAATACGCCATCGTTTTGGTGAAACCAGACATAGCGTTTATGTAAGAAACAAGTCATAGCACATTTCAGAAGTCTACTGTAGCAAGTGAGTGATGCGACGTCGTTTCGCTATTCAGTAGTTGCATTTGAAGAGGTTGCTGCTGGCAGTAGTTGCGCTGGGGGCGTGATCTAGCGAGAAAGCGACACGTGTTGGTCAACCTTTTTGGCGTTGACTGCTGTTGGTAGCTTTGATCAGCAGCTGCGTTGTGAGAATGTGGATGCGACTGGGTGACCAGCTGTTGGTTTGAAGAACCAGTCGTGGATGTGAGACGACATCGTTTAGATAAGTTGAAACGCTGCGTTTTGGGGATTGCGTCTGGTACCAGTTGTGAGGAATTTGTTACCAGCTGTTGGTTGTGTCTGCTGTTGGCAGTGATGCTGACGTATTCTTTACGTCGTCGTTTTGATTGTTTAGCGCAACCAGTCGTTGGTTGTTTTGATAGAATCTGTTATCAGCTGGTGGAACACTGCGGTGTCGTTTTGTTTAGATGGAACGGTGTCGTTTGATGCTACTTTGCAAATGCAAAGTCTGGTTGCTGCTGCTGGTTTTGTTGAAGGAAACATGAGTACCAGTCGTAAGATATTTACTGTTCCCGTCGTCTGATTATTTTGAGAACAGCAGCAGCGGGTTGAGAGATATATAGATAAGTGTTGATCGACACTTAGAATTATTCTGAATCCGATATTTCTTATCTCCAATTGCCAAACCCTCGTTTTAGCTACTGTTCACCGTGACTTTTCTTCGTCGATTGCCGCCGCTTCCCGCTGTTGTTTTGAGTGAACTTGGTGGCGCTGGATTCCTTGCGAGTTTCTCTATCGATTGTTACTCATTTGAGGCTGTAGAAAGACCTTGGGGAGGATCACGAAGTTGCTGGTTTCTTCGTACAGTGGAATTTGATAGTTTTTCCGCTGGTTTCAGCTTCTGGGTAAGGAATTCCTACCGTCCTAAGCTTAGTATTGGCTGTAGTACTTTGTTTAGAAGTAGAACTAGATTCGAGTTCTTGGTCGTAGGAATTTGTATATTGAGGTTCAGATTTGAGTTAGATATGAACTAAGAATGACATGCCTTGTACAGATTTCAGCTTCCAGGAACTTCGTTGTGGTTGGACGTGATCAGCGAAGGGTAGAATTGTACAGGAGAAAACTACCGTTCCTTGGTAATTATCTGTTGAGGTAGAATCAGCTATTGAAGGTACGGATTGAGCAGATTTAGCAGCTTTGAGCGTGAACATGGCTGTGATTGATGTTGTGAAATCTGCTGATATGCTTCTGTGGTTTACGTGATACAGCTTGTGAATTGATTGAGTTTTACATTCTGTTTTCACGTCTTGAATTGTATGCATTGTGCATTGAATATTGAATTGGCATACATGCATACATCTTGAGCCTGATTGACAGATTGATTGATGACCTGATTGAAAGCCACGTTGAGACTGGCCGACTGATGAGTTGTGCCTGAAAAGTCTAACGCTATCATCGGAGTGGTGACTACCGGATTCGAGTGTCTACCAGCGAGCTGTGATAGGATGATGGGCTCTGAAGATCACGGACCGATGATTTCCCCGGTTGATACACCGTGCGGGTATAGAGGCTGACTGAGATGATTGCCAGTTGATACACTGGTCTAGCTATCCGATCCTTGATAGCCCTCATGAATTTCATGGAATTGATTATAGCATGTTGCATGATTAGCTGTTTTGATCGCTCTTTGTACTGAGGCTTGACCTCGTATTTGTTTTCCTACTTTTGTGTTCTGGGTCTGTGTTGCCCATTTGCAAGATCTTCAGGTAACCAAGCTGGACCGAGTGGAGCGCCAGCTGGTCGATCCCATTTTCCTTGAGTCCCAGTTATATTATGATATGTATTGAGCCGGGGGATGCCCCGTGATTCTATGTATTTGGGGATCTATTGTTGATCTGAGATTTGTGTTACTTGTTTTGTATGAGTTTGAGTTAACTCGTATTTTGAGTATTGATATTTTGAATGAATGTTTTGAGTTCAGGCCCATTTTATTTCGAAAAATTTTTAAGCCCGATTTTACGCTTCCGTGATTATGTGCTTAATTGTGCTCTAATCTTGTGAGATTAGCACGGGGCCTGACATTTTTGGTATCAGAGCTTAAACTGGGATAAGCTCGATTTTCTTTGATCACTCTCGAGTCTAGGCACAGAGTTTTGATTTGATTTTGATTGACTCTGTGACTTATGTGATATTTTATCTGTCTATGTGATATATCTGCCATGAGATCTTACCTCTAGAATTGTTTAGATGCTGCCAAGGAAAGGAAGAGGTAGGACGACTAGACGTACTGCGGAGGAGTCTAGGGCAGGTAGTGATGATGATGTTCATCAGGTTGAGAATGTTACTAGACAGATAGGCGAGATGGAGTTGGTTTTATCTAGGTTTCAGCGGACGAACCCTCCGACGTTTTCTACAGCAGAGGGTGGTGCGATGGCGGAGGCTTGGTTAGCTCAGATGGAGGAGTTGTTCGATACTCTGGAGTACGCTCCCGAGAAGAGACTGAAGCTGGCGGTGTTGCAGCTGAGAGACAATGCACAGCGCTGGTGGAGAGGTACTTCTCGTATCCTTCGTGAGAGTGGGGCTGTGATCACTTGGGAGAGCTTCTGTGAGGCGTTCAGACAGGAGTATACCCCGGATTCCTTCTATAACAGCCGGGAGCGGGAGTTTGACAACTTGAAGCAGGGTAGCATGCGAGTGCCTGAGTATGCCCGACAGTTTTCTGTGCTTTTGGTTTATTTTCCACACGTTGCCAACCAGGAGAGGACGAAGAGGAACAAATTTCTGAAGGGCTTGAGACCGGATCTGTACCGGATGGTTTTGTCTGGGTCACCTGCGACCTATATTGATGCAGTGAACCGAGCGGTGGACATTGAGGAGAGTTTGATGGAGGTTGAGGCTCCGATTCAGCCGACTATTGGACGCACCTATCAGCCTATGCAGGATGCGTCGCAATCTTTTTATTCTCCTCAGGGATCACAGCAGCAGCAGTCGAATCGCCAAAGGTTTCGACCTCGAGGGAAACAGTTCAAAAAGAAGGCGGATTCGAGTTCCTATTGTTCTGCGAGTTCTGGTTCTGGCAGTGGTTGTGGCAGCGGTTCTAGTGGCATGTCTTGTGGACAGTGCGGAGGAAGGCATCTGACTTCGCAGTGTCGTGGAGTTCAGGGGTCCTGCCGTAACTGTGGACAGCCAGGACACTTTGTTAGAGTGTGTCCTCTGTTGACGGGTCAGTATTCAGTTCCTTCGCAGCAGGGATCAGCTGGTGGTTCTTCTCAGAGACCGCAGTTTCCTGCCCCTATCCAGCGATCTGGATTCCAACCCCGTGAGCCTTCTAGGTTTGGAGCACCTTCGAGACCTCCGTTCCAGATTCCGCAGCAGGCTCAGGCGAACGCTTTGACGAGAGAGCAGGCTGAGGAGGCGCCTGGTATGATGATCGCAGGTACATGCTTTATCTTTGATTATCCTGCGAGAGTTCTTGTCAGGCCCCGTGCTAATTACTAACAATTAACACATAATAAACGCAAAAGACGGAAGCTAAAAATCAGGGCTTAAAAATTTTTCGAAATACAATGGGCCTGAACCCCAAATCATACATTCAAAATATTCAATACTCAAATACTAGTTAACTCAAATTCAAACACAACAGGTAACAACATAATACAAATCAAATGTAGATCCCCAATACATGATAACACGGGGCATCCCCCGGCTCAATACATATCATACATATAAACTGGGACTCAGAGACGAGGGGATCGACCAGCTGAACTTCCACTCTGCCCAGCTTGGTTACCTGAAGCTCCTGCAAATGGGCAACGCAGACCCAAACAAGACAAAGGCAGGAAAACAAGTACGAGGTCAAGCCTCAGTACGAAGAGCTATCAAAACAGCTAAACATGCAACATGCTATAATCAATGCTATGAATGCATGAGGGCTATCAAGAAATAGGATAGCTAGACCAGTCTATCAACTGGCAACTCAAATCAAGCCTCTATACCACGCACAGCCAATCAGCCGGTGGAAATCATCGGTCCGTGATCATCGGGGCCCGTCAGCCCATCACATCTCGGTGGTAGACACTCGAATCCGGTAGTCACCACTCCGACGATAGCGTTGGACTTTTCGGGCACGACTCAACAGTCGACCAGTCACAACGTGGCACCCAATCAGGTATCAAATCAATCTATCAATTCAGGCTCAAGATGTATGCGTGAATGCCATTCAATATCAATGCTTAATGCATACAATTCATAATACGTGCAAACAGAATGTATAACTCAAGCAATTCATCAAACTGTTCCACGTAACCACATAGCAGCAAAGTCACGGATTTCACAACATTGAAATATAGACATGTTCACGCTCAAAGCTGCTAAGGGCTGCTCAATCGTACCTTGAATCCACAAATTCTACCTCACAAATTCAAACAGGGCACGGCAGCACTCACGACCAGGAACCAGCAGCTTTCGCGATCTTCTCCAAGGTCGTTCTGCAGCTTCAAATGGGTGCAATCCAAAGATAAGTTCACAAGGAACCCAGCGCCACCGAAAACACTCAAATCTTCGACGGAGAACGACGGAAATCTATGGAAGAAAGCCTCGGTGAACAGTAGCTCTACGAGGGTTTGAGAAAGAAGAGATAAGGAATGGCTGGCTCAAAAATAATTCTAAGTGTCGATCAACACCTCTATAAATATACATCTCAAATCTCTCGACTGCTGCTCACCAATCCAGTCGTCTTGAACCGTAGGAATCTTACGACTGGCACTCACGCTTCCTACAACAAACCAGACGCAACAATCCAGTCGCAACTATCCAGTCGCAACTATCTAGTCGCAAGCTAAACCAAAAGCTGGTAGATTCCTCACAACTGGTACCAGACGCAATCCTCGAAACGCAGCGTTTCAACTAAACCAGACGACGTCGCGTTGCTCCCTCGACTGGTTCCTCAATTCCACAGCTGGTCATCCAATCGCAGTACAATTCCTCCCGCGACTGGTTCTTCAATTCCTCGACTGGTCATTCTCTCACGAGCGCAACGACTGCCAGACGCAACACAAACGTAACGACTGATCTTTCCATTTCCACCAGCTGCAAGCTACAGTAACCATCAAATTCCAAATCCTACCAGTCGTTGGCTACAGTACTGTTGATTCAATATTTGGAGGAATTCGACAACTCTAACTTCAAAATGCACGTGGCTAAACCCAACAATAAAATTAACCACTAATATAAATCTGAATCCTCACATTCTCCCCACCTTAAGGGATTCGTCCTCGAAATCAAAGGTAAGCTCAGGAAAGAAAACAACCAATCATGCAAATCAACACCAACAACTACTCAAATTCGAAGCTAAAACCAGAAGTTTACCTGGAAATGTTGCACGATCAGTGCTCAAACAGATGAGGGCAATCCTGCCGCATCTTTTCCTCAACTTCCCAGGTTGCTTCTTCTCGGCCATGCTTGCTCCATTGGACCATCACCAACGGAATTATCTTGTTCCTCAGCTGTTTCTCCTTCCTGTCCAAGATCTGCACCGGATATTCGACATAACATCAGTGCTCAAACAGATGAGGGCAATCCTGCCGCATCTTTTCCTCAACTTCCCAGGTTGCTTCTTCTCGGCCATGCTTGCTCCATTGGACCATCACCAACGGAATTATCTTGTTCCTCAGCTGTTTCTCCTTCCTGTCCAAGATCTGCACCGGATATTCGACATAACTCAAGGCAGAATCCAGCTCAACTTCGTCAGTTCTCAAAAAATGGGACGGATCCGGCTCATACTTTCTCAACATTGACACATGAAACACGTCATGCATCGCGGCTAACTCCTCGGGCAGCCTCAGTCTATAAGCCAATTGTCCAATCCTCTCGATAATCTCAAAGGGACCAACGAATCTGGGAGCCAATTTGCCTCTAAATATGAATCTCATCACGCTCTTGAAAGGAGAGATCTTGAGAAACACACGATCGCCAACCTCAAACTCTAACGGTTGACGTCTATGGTTCGTATAACTCGAGAAACGGTCTTGGGCAGCCTTCATTCTACTCCGAATCAAGTCAATTTGATCCTTCATGTGCTGAACAAACTCCGGTGTAGAAAGCTGTCTCTCGCCAACTTCTTCCCAACAAATCGGGGATCTGCACTTTCGACCATACAACGCCTCAAACGGAGCCATTCCAATAGTGACTTGGTAGCTGTTGTTATACGAAAACTCCACCAAGGAAAGCG
>KV018144.1:0-10697 GCA_001598015.1 Dorcoceras hygrometricum
GTGGTTACCATTTGTCGAGTGGATTAAGTCAGAGGTCTTGGTTGTACAGATTAGTCCTTATTATTCGAAACGTCATTGAGACTCTACATGATAGGTGCCTCACTTTGACCCGTTTACCGACTCAGTTGGGGTCATCAGGTGGCGGGGTTGGGTGAGGTCCCGATGCATGTAGGATTCGATGATTTGTTATCGAGGATTAACCGCTCGCCATTGTGCGTGGATATCCTATGCTATCTGAGGAGATAATAGTGTGACAAATCTCTGGCCAGAGTACTAGATGTGTTTTAGGTAAATGGGTTTACCTAGTAACACATACGATGTCACTATTTGATCTCCAAGATGTATGCATGGTTATTGGATCTCTAGCGACTCTCGATTACCAATGGTCGTTGATCTGATCGGGATATTTGTGTTGAAAGGACCGTACTGTACGCTAACCATGACCGACTGGTTCTTGCAGGCACTATCAGTGATACCTAGGAGATCATGGGGCGATGTTGCTAGACGCTTTACCATGATCCGATGGATTAGTCCGAAAATGTGATTTCGGAGTCACAAATGTTGTGAGCCCACGGCTAGCTGTATCCCTGAACCATTGAGGGTCACACAAGTACTGGTTTTTCAATTCCCGCATGGAAATTAAGCTCAATTTGTTGAGTATAGGAGGAGGAAGGATGGAAGTGCGACTTCCTGATAGTGCCTGCAAGAACTAGTTGGTCGTGGTTAGCGTACAGTACGGTCCTTTCAACACATATATCCCGATCAGATCAACGACCATTGGTAAATCGAGAGTCGCTAAAGATCCGATAACTATGCATACATCTTGGAGATCGAATAGTGACATCGCGAGTTTTACTAGGCAAACCCATTTACCTAAAACACATCCAGTACTCTAGCCAGAGATTCATACACTATTGTCTCCTCAGATAGCATAGGATATCCACGCATGAAAGCGAGCGGTGAATCCTCGACAACGAAGCATCGACTCCTACATGCATCGGGACCTCACCCAATCACGCCGCCTAATGACCCCAAATGAGTCGGCAAACGGGTCAAAGTGAGGCGTATATCATGTAGAGTCTCAATGACGTTTTGAGTAGTGAGGACTAATCAGTACAACCAAGACCTCGGACTTATCCACTCGACAAATGGTAACCACTTGGAAAGTCCGAACGAGGGTAGTTTGATAGATCACCAGGTCACTATCCATCTGCATGCTCAGAACATCACAATGTTCCCTACCAATGAAACATGGTACTTCACATCGCAGATGCTAGTCTCAAGCTCGGGCGACCTTATCCTAATTTTGACGGCCCAATCGACTAGAAACGAATTCAGAATACACAGTGGCTATTAGATGTGTTTCATGATAGCCATCATATCCACTATCACATCTAACATACACTATGGTGCATTCTAGATCTTTATCCAACACAATTGTTAACATTATAATCATAATGAAGATAAAGAATGCCATAAATAAATGCGAATTTCATAAATAAAGATTGTCATGTACAAGAGTCAATAAAACCCACACGCCACAAGTTGGCTAGTTGGGCATCTACTCTAACACCTCACACTCCCTACAAGTAGGAGTTTAAACCACTGTTGTGCCGATCTAAATTAATCAAGAAAACTTGACACTTGATAGGGCCGGCATACTGATGGAGGAGAGCAGCATTCTCGAACCTTGAGAGGTGCTCCTCGGGGTCTTCTATGGGAGTTCTACGACCAATACTTCGTCTAAAAAAGGGATAGTTCGAGTTGGAGGAGGAGGAGGAGACCCGGAACTCCTCCTTTCCCACAGACGGGAAATTTCCTCCCGAAGCTTCCTGATTTCTGCTACTTGAGGGTCTGGTTGGGGTTTCACCTTGGGTCGGTTGGCCAGTATCTATTCCATGGTGGTCGCTACTAATTGTGCGATTTGGGCGGCCGTCGGACCCTGGCTCTAAGGTCCTCGGGACAGATTCTCAATGTTGCTGGTGTGTCCTGTCTCCTGTGACTTGCTTCTCCTGGGCGACATCATTTCTTTCTTAAACCTTTTCATTTGCCACAAACATCGCCAATTGATGTAACCGAATTTTTCCACAGCCGAATAGCTTTCCCCAGTCAGAGAGCTGCCACCACGTCGAGAGGTCGGGAGGTCGGGAGCTTGGGAGGTCTGTGTTAGAGTAGGTGCCCAACTAGCCAACTTGTGGCGTGTGGGTTCTTGTTGACTCTTTGTAAAACGATCTTTATTTATAAAATTCGTATTCTTTTATGGAATTCTTTATCTTCATTATTTTATAATGTTAACAATTATGTTGGATAAAGATCTAGAATGCACCATAGTGTATGTTAGATGTGATAGTGGATATGATGGCTATCATGAAACACATCTAATAGTCACTGTGTGTTCTAAACTCGTTCCTAGTCGATTGGGCCATCAGAATGAGGATAAGGTCGCCCGAGTTTGAGACTAGCATCTGCAATGTGAAGTACCACATTTCATTGGTAGGGAACATTGTGATGTTCTGAGCATGCAGATGGATAGTGACCTGGTTATCTATCAAACTACCCTCGTTCGGACTTTCCAAGTGGTTACCATTTGTCGAGTGGATTAAGTCAGAGGTCTTGGTTGTACAGATTAGTCCTTATTATTCGAAACGTCATTGAGACTCTACATGATAGGTGCCTCACTTTGACCCGTTTACCGACTCAGTTGGGGTCATCAGGTGGCGGGGTTGGGTGAGGTCCCGATGCATGTAGGATTCGATGATTTGTTATCGAGGATTAACCGCTCGCCATTGTGCGTGGATATCCTATGCTATCTGAGGAGATAATAGTGTGACAAATCTCTGGCCAGAGTACTAGATGTGTTTTAGGTAAATGGGTTTACCTAGTAACACATACGATGTCACTATTTGATCTCCAAGATGTATGCATGGTTATTGGATCTCTAGCGACTCTCGATTACCAATGGTCGTTGATCTGATCGGGATATTTGTGTTGAAAGGACCGTACTGTACGCTAACCATGACCGACTGGTTCTTGCAGGCACTATCAGTGATACCTAGGAGATCATGGGGCGATGTTGCTAGACGCTTTACCATGATCCGATGGATTAGTCCGAAAATGTGATTTCGGAGTCACAAATGTTGTGAGCCCACGGCTAGCTGTATCCCTGAACCATTGAGGGTCACACAAGTACTGGTTTTTCAATTCCCGCATGGAAATTAAGCTCAATTTGTTGAGTATAGGAGGAGGAAGGATGGAAGTGCGACTTCCTAAAGTTAAATAGGGTCAAAATGCAATTTCTCTAAGCTTGGGCTAGTTTGACTATCCTTGAAGTTTACAGGGGCCAAACTTCTATTTTGGATTAGGTGGTCCGAAAAATTGTTTTCACATCATAATGCTCAGTTTTATACACTGTGTAGATCGGTCTGATCTGATCGTCGATCGGGATTATGATGGAGCCACAGTGATGAACTTTAAACCAATGTTCACCCTAGGCCTGAGCCCGACCCAAGCCCATTAAACTGGTTCAAGCCCATGGAAAATCTATAGATATGGACCCTGGGTATTCATTTGATTCGTACCAAAAGCTCCTCAGCTATATTCTCCCTTCCTCTCCTCTCCTCCCCACGCCGCCGCCGCCTCGCCGTCGCCGCCGCCGCCCCCGCCACCGCCGTCGGACTTGTTACGACCGTTCCAACGAGGAGATTCCGTCCGTGAAATCTTCGTCGTGTTTTCTAGTGCAGACCGACGAAGGAATTGGGATTCTGATCGTGGACCGGAGTAGGAGGCCGACACAGCCAACCGTTGCAGTGCCGATTTACTCGTGAAATTGGTCGGAACCAGGCGCCTAGATGCCAGCAAGGTACTGATCTAAACATCCTATGTATGTTTATATACTGATTTGCAGGTGTGTTGACCGTTCCCGGGCGCCAATTTTTAAATCTTCCGCTGCGCCCCGGGAGCGGGATCCGGATCCGCCGCTGCGCCAACAGTCTGTCCTCGAGGGATGAGTTGGATGAGATCCGTTGGAGCTGAACTAGGAGAAAACTTCTTGGATGAATCATCAGTAGTGAGGTATCACGGGGTCTGGGCCTCGACACAATATAGCTCGAGAAATATGAGAGGACAGGTCGGGAGCTCGGGATCTCGATAATGAGATGGTTGTCTTTCCTTCAACGACCTGCAACCATACACTGGTCATAGGACGCCGGAAGTATTTCCGACGAAACCCCTCCATTGCTTAAGTAAGGACGGGTGCTCGGGAATAGAGAGCAAGTGTGAATCTAAAGAAGAGAGATTGTGTGTTTGTGAATGGGCTGTAGATTAACGCATAACTGGATATTTATAGAGGGCCTGGGTGGTCGTTTCGGGCGCATTATCCGCGTGTGATGCGCTTGAGCACTTCTCGTGGTGGAGATCACGCTCAGATTGATCGCTATCCCGAGCGAGATTGCCTCCTTGATCTCCGGTTGCGTGTTCATTACCCGGCATGTGATGTGCTGGAGCGCTTCTTACGACTTGTATTGTGCACACGTTGACTATTTCCCAGGCGATATTGTCGCATCGAGACCAATTCAATGCGTATTCATAGTGTTCCATCCACGGCGTGATTGTTGGCAATAATAGGGGGTTCCCGGAGTTCGAACACTTGATCGGTACTCTTGCCTCGAGCTTGTGATGGTCACCTCGGGTGAAGAGGTGTTCCTACAAGGGTGAGTCACATCGGGTCTAGAGGTGTTCCTACAAGAGATGATGGTCACCTTAGGACAAGAGGTGTTCCTGCAAGATTTGATGGTCACCTCGAAACAAGAGGTGTTCCTGCAAGAGTTGTCCCTGCAAGAGGTGATGGTCACCTCGAGGTGTTCTTGCAAGAGGTGCAGAGGTGTTCCTGCAAGAGGTGATGACCACCTTGGAACAAGAGGTGTTCTGACGAGTGAAGATTCTCGGGTCCCGAGATGATGTATAGGATATTAGATTTCGGCTCCGTTTGGACTAAGTTTTTTAAAAAAATTTTATTTTTGTAAAAATATTTTTTAAAAAAATCTTGTAAAATATTTCGATATTTCTTGAAAAACAAGTATGCGTTTGGACAACAATTTTATAAAAATATTTTTAAATTAAAAATGTTTAGATAATTATTTAGAAAATGATTTATAATTAAGAAATAGTATTAAAATAGCATTAAAAAATTAATCTAATAAAAAAAATTTAATTACCATTTGTATAAAGTTTATCTATATTTTGTATCAAATATTATAAAAGATCTTTCACTTGTTTTTCAAAAAGTGTATTTCAGAACTAGTTTTTTTTAAATACTTTGCAAAAATATTTTATAAAAATCTTATCCAAACACATTTGAAGTTTTTTTAACTTTAAAAAACACTAAAAACTTTTTTAAAAAACATATCCAAACGGAGCCTTCATAATTTTTAAAAGGTTTTTAAAGTTTTAAAATTTATTCACCCCTCTAAACTATTTTCGTTCCCAACAAATCAATTTTCTGAAAATTATTATGTCAAAAATATAAAATATAAAATTTATAAAACAGTAAAACTTAACCTATTTTTTTAAAAAAATTATAGTTTTCATTATTTTTACATGCTTAATATGGACAGGTTTTTTAAGGCAAATAGTCTCACGTTTCGTGCTAAAGTCCTCCGAGTCCATGCTTTTTGTGTTTTTTAAATACTGGTTGTATTACTACTTAATATTATAATAGTAATAGCTACTATGAATATTCAAAATTGTAAGTGCATCTGTGCATTTGTTAATTAATCAGTGAAGACTAGACAATTGATAAATAAAAGGATATGAGGGATATATGTAATATTTTTCCAATTGATTTGACTGGCATAACATAAAACAACTCATAATATGAATGATGTTAGATTAATAATATATTTGAATAATAGTACTTGAACCGAACATGGTATAAATTGGATGATTTTTTCAATTTAATAGTCGAGGCAAACAGTAAGTTTGTGTACCAAAGAGCGAGAAATAATCATATTTGATTAAATCCTAAAGGACAAATGAGACGAGAAAATCAAGCCACGAAAGTGAGTGTAGAAATTATATTCTTTTAAATCCTAAACGACAAATGAGACAAGAAATATCAAGCCACCAAAGAGAGAAAAAATCACATGGTAAAAGCTTTCTCCATCTTTTACCAAAACTTGTTTGAATCAATGGAACAAGAATAAATTTACAGTGGAATCTTCTTTTTATTGTTTAAATTATCTAATGTATATTATGAAATTGTTAACCATATTTATTTAATGGGATTGTTTCGATATTATCTGTAGCGAATGATATTATGAAACGAGTCGTGTAATAAGTGTTCTTGATTCGAACTTCTATTGTTAGAAGAAATAATAGCTTTCAATGGTCAAGAAAAAAACATATAAGAAAAATAAAAATAATTTTTTTATTTAAATAATTTTATTATTGAGAATAATTAGGATTAAGAATTTAGTATATAATATTATGTTATTTTAAAATTTATTAATAATACTCTTGCTGTCGAAACGCCAAGACTTTATTTTTTTAATAATTATTATTTTTATCTTTATTTAATTATTTTATTTTGCTACACATATAATTATTTTATTTTGCTACACATATTTTAAACGTTATAGTATTTGATAGTTAATTCTATACTTTTTATTGTTTAATTTGATAAAAGTATCATATTATAATAATAATAAATTAACATTTTCTTATTGTAAGGGCCTGATTTATTGGGTTGGTATCTGGTCTAAAATTATTAGGTACGATTACCTAGTTATTCCATTTTTAATGTTAACCCAACGTTAAGCAGATCATTTTACCAGATGTATCGTAGCTCTTCCAAATAAACCAATAGTTAATTTGGACATCAACATAAAATGATGGAATGAGGTTCGGTCCAGCAGTCAGAAGTTTATAAGAAAAATATCGGTCTGTTCATTTTGGTCTATCCATAGGCATCTTTTCGACCCAAAGTCATGGATCAAGCGGTGTCAGATCGGATCCATGAACCCTTAGTGTTGGGTATAGTTTATAACAAACACACTAATTTGTTATTTAATAAATTAATTCATATAAAAAATAATAATAATAATATAATAATAATAGTATGTTTGGATAAAAAACACAGCTCGTGAGTTCAGTGGGGGGTTAATGAACTCCTTTGCTAATTTTCAAGAAAACTGTTTTAAAAAGGTTTTACAGCCCCTAGCTTGGAGGATCTCAGTGTAAACTGTTGTCTCGTGTAACAAAAATGTTTGTGCAACACAGTTCGACAGTGAACAGGTTGAAACTTAAAATTAAAACTGAATGCAGTAAATAAAAGGGTCCAGGATTTGTTTCTGGAATAAAACAATCAGCTCTAAGCTGTTTTTGCTTTTCAAGCTCTCTCATGCTCTCTATCTATGATATACAGTGAAATCTTAGTTCTACATAGTGAGGTTACAACAGTTTGTGTGACATGGAAAATTGAAAACAACAAGCTACTCGTGTGTCACTTTTTGTAAGCTGGTTTGAGAGTGAACTCTGTTTTTAGTTGTCGCCTGTATATTGTTCGCATTCACAATCGCATTCGCATTCGTTATGTTCACAATACATGTCTTCGAACTGATCTGCTTCTTCAATTTATACTCTTTGGATCAACGGTAATAAATGTTACCAGTGACACGTCGTATAGATCCAAAATGAATTATCTGATGAGTCTAATGCTTGTATTGTTCACGTACATCTTCATTAAATGCTTTCCTATTTTAGCATACAAATCACCGTACTCAGTTGAAAACAGATCTCTGGTATAACTCGAATTTGCTAAAGGTAGTCCGTCCCAACGACTACAAAGAGATCCTAATAAGTCAACACATCAAATCAAGTTGTACAATAGCTCAAAATAATCTTAAATCTATTTAGCTGAGTTGTCTTTACTCAACTTGGCTCCGATCTGATCACTATGCTGAACTACCCTAATCTGCTCTAAGCTGATCTGCTCTAATCTGCTATAAACTGATATGCCCATCTCTTTGTTCTATACTATTCCAGATAGTAGTCTTTGTTTACTCTGCTTCTCTGATTAGATCACGGTATGTCAGATTCTTGTACTAAACATATTCTGCTCCGAGCTGGTTTGTCCAAGCTAGTCTCTCAGCTGGTCTGCTATCACATTTCTCGCTCTGAACTGGTTTCTCAACTGATACGAAGTCCGTTCTACCTATTCTGTCCAGATTTTCTCGGCACTTCTAAACTGAACTGATCTAATTTTGTTCTTCTTTCAACTGATAAACTGTTCAGATTCTTTCTGCTCTCCTAATCTGATTGTGAGCTGTTCTTTCGAGCTGGTTTGCTTGGTTAAATTCTCTGAGTTGGTTTGTCCTTAACCAGCTTAGCTCTGATCTGGTCTGAATGATCAATGCAGTAAGATCCGTTCTGATCTAGTCGATTATTTTCTGAGCTGGTTGATTAATCTCTTGGGGGGTTTTTCGCTAACGCGAAAGTGATAGCGGGAACGATTGTAAGTTTTGTTGCCAATAGGAGATTTGCCCTGTCTAAAGAAATGTTTGCTGAAGCGTTTGGGCTGCCAACCGAGGGAATGGTTGGGTTCTTGGATATTTCGAAGGAAACAGTGAGTGAGATGAAAATCCGATTCTCTGGTTCCTATGTGCCATTTCGTGCACCTCGTAAGAAGAAGGAAATGAAGATAGAGTTTCGCTTGTTGCATGACATTGTGGCGAAGACACTGTGTGCGAAGGACGGGTCCTTCGATATGGTCACCAGCGAGAATTTTGACCTCATGGTGGCTATCTCTGCCGGTTTAAAGGTAAACTGAGCTCAGATTCTTTTTAGTATTTTACTTGCTATGGTGAGTAACTCTTCTAAGCAGTCACAAGGTTATGCCGTGCAAATTAGTGGTCTGTTGGGAAATCTTGTAAAGACTGATTTGGGGGAATCGGTCAAGTTGCACCCACAGAAAGTTCTAACTGGTAAATCTGTGGCGACTTATATTAAGAAAAATTTCAAAATAACTCCGGCTGGTGAATCCAGCAAGAAAACTAAGGATACCGCAAGCAATACTGAGGGCGGTGAGTCACAGATAGCCCACACAGTGAGACAAGAAACTAGAGTTGTAGAGAAGGAGAAGGCAGTGAGCAAAAAGAAGAAGGGAGAAACAACGAGGGTAGATAAGACAAAGAAGAATCTGGAAAAGAAGATGGTGCCTAGTCAAACCGTGGAGGCTGGGAGCGAAGATGCTCCAGCGGACTCCTTGTCTCGGCCTAGCTTGGACTTGGGTTCGTGCCCGCGAGGTGGTCAGGAAAAAAGGGTGGCACCGAGCGGAAGCAAGTAGTTGAATCATCGGACTCAGAGTCCACCATTTTCTCTACCGATTAAGGATTTTACAAAGAAATAAAGGACACAGAGGCGCAAGAAGCAAAAGAAATTGAGTTGTGACCAAGTTGATTCCCAGCCTGGTCCGATACCAGACGTACCCACTAGAGGTGAAGGGATTGTTGGTGACGAGCACATTGCTGTGTTGGGGAACCGTGGCGGATCCGGATCCCGTCTCCCGGCGGCGCAGCGGAAGTTTAAAAATTAGCGCCGCGAAACGTTCAATACAATAAAGGAAATCTACAAACATTCATAGGGTGTTCGTAGTGATTACCTTGCTGGCGTCTAGGCGCCTAGCTCCGACCAGTTTCACGAGGAAACCGGCACTTCAAACTGTAGGCGGCGGTAGATCCTCCAATCAGGTCCACGATCGGAAGCAAGGTTCCTTCGTCAACCTGCACTAGAAGGCCTGACGAGATCAGCACGGACGAAAACTCCTCGAAAAGTTTGCCGGAACAAATTCCGGCGAGGGGCGGCGGCGGCGGCGATGGTGGTGGCCGGCGGTGGCGGCTTTGAGAGAGGAGGGGCGGCCGAGAGGTAATAGTGGAGGCTAGGGTTTGTTATGATGTGATTATTCATAATGAAGCCCTAAGTCTCTTTTAATAAGACTAGTAATGGACTTGGACCGGCCCAACGGGCCCGGGTCCAAATGACGATATCCATCACTGCGACTTCATTACAAATCCGATCGATGATCAGATCGGACCGATCGACTCAGTTTCCAAAACTGAATATTATGATCTGAAAAACCATTTTTCGGAACCCCAGTGCAAAATGACCGTTTTGCCCCTCAACAGCGGGAAATCACGATTTGACCCCTGTTGACTTTTAGGAAGTCGAACTTCCAAAAATCCTCCTCCTATACTCAACACATTGAGCTCAGTTTCCGTGCGGGAATCTTGAATCCAGTACTTGTGTGACCCTCAATGGTTCAGGGATACAGCTAGCCGTGGGCCCACAACCAATGTGGCT
Source organism: Dorcoceras hygrometricum (assembly GCA_001598015.1). NCBI lineage: Eukaryota > Viridiplantae > Streptophyta > Magnoliopsida > Lamiales > Gesneriaceae > Dorcoceras > Dorcoceras hygrometricum. Next base: position 10,354 of record KV018144.1, read on the forward strand.
CCGAAATCATAATTTCGGACTTGCCCAACGGATCATGGTAAAGCGTCTAGCAACATCGCCCCATGATCCCCTAGATATCACTGATAGTGCCTGCAAGAACCAGTTCAGTACGGTCCTTTCAATCCATATATCCCGATCAGATCAACGACCATTGGTAAATCGAGAGTCGTTAGAGATCCGATAGCTATGCATACATCTTGGAGATCGAATAGTGACATCACGAGTGTAACTAGGTAAACCCATTTACCTAAAACACTTCTAGTACTCTGGCCAGAGATTTATACACTATTATCCCCTCAGATAGCATAGGATATCCACGCATGTAAGCGAGCGGTGAATCCTCG
>KV018144.1:34294-54635 GCA_001598015.1 Dorcoceras hygrometricum
GACGTCGCCTCTACTAACCCAAACGACGACGTCTTATACCTGCTACAGGAACTATCTGCTGACAGATATCAATCAGCCGTTGCTTCTCAAAACGTCACCGTTTCGAAATCCTATAGCGCGCTCCTGCTGAAATCCACGTAAGCGTTGCTGTCGCCAGCTCTCGCACAACGTTACGCTAACAACACCACCTGCTAACAGATCTTGCCAACTTCAATACAACAGCGTATCAATCCCCCGCGATACAAAACGCGCTAAACCACCAACAGCAAAGTTTACGTCAGCGACTTCGATGCCAACATAAAGCATGACGTCATCAAATCTGCTACCAGCAGATAACTCTAAACCCAAAATTACGAAAATCTCCAGAATTGTTCTAAGGAGGGAATTCGACCCAAAATACAACTCAAACATCGAAACAGAGATTCTAAACAACAGAAATCTCTAAACAACCGATTAATTTTCATAATTAATCCTTAGTACAATTCCAGGTCTCACATCCATAGCCTTGTCCACTGCATCCGCATAACTCGTCGGTGAACCCGCCAACACCAAAGAATACAACTCTTCATTGAGCCCCTCCAAGAAGTTATTCCTCTTCGCCCTCTCCAGGCCAGACACATGCGGAACATATGCAAGAAGAGAAGAAAACCTCCAAGCATACTCTCCCACGGACATAGTCCCCTGCACCAGGTTATCAAATTCATGCTCCCTGGCGTTAACAAAGGATTCCGGAACGTACTCCTGACGAAAGGCAGCAAAATCTGTTCCACGTGATCTCTACACCTGTCTCCTCAAGAGTCCTCGAATCGCCTCTCCACCAATGCTCGACACCTTCCTCAATTGAGACATAGCCAAACTCAGCCTACGCTCGTCATCATCCCTGACACGGTCAAACAACCCGGTAATGTGCTGCAACCAGGACTCCGTATCGGAACTAGGCTCATCATCGTTAAACGTCTGAGGGTTCATCCGCTGAAACCTCGCCATCACAAGATCCATGTCATTCACACGGGCTGCTAGCTCATCTACCTCAATCTCAACCTGTCTATCACGACCACGAAGAGGAACACTACGCTGCACTTCCTCGTTCTGACCCTCGGATTCTTCCTGAAACTGCCCTCTACCTCTACCCCTACGTCTAGGCGGCATCTACGAAGGCACTAATAGGGTAAGGTCACACAGCAACAAATATATCACATAACAATTAAATCACATAGTCAAGCACATGCAACAAGCAACACTGTGCCTAGACTCAAGTGTGATCAAAGAAATCGAGCTTATCCCAACTTAAGCTCTGATACCAAAAATGTCAGGCCTCGTGCACAAACACAGAGTTTAACCACGCAAACAATAGCGGAAGCATTTAAAATAGTGGCTAAATTTTCGCTTTTAGACTGACTGGTAAAAACATAATTTAAAATACTGCAATACTCAAAATATCCCAGTTAAAATAACACAGTACAACAGTACAACATGTATCAAATACAAAACAACACTACAACTGAATACAATAAAGCACAGGGCCTTCCCTGGCTAAGAGTACTGATACATATATGCTATACGCTAACTGGGACACTCTAACCACCTCCAGCTGGATCAACTCCACCACCAGCTGAGTAACCTGGGAAACCTGAACAACACACACAGGCAGTCTGAGTTTGAACAACACACACAATGCAGTCTGAGTTTGACTCAATGCATGCGAACCAAGTTTGGACTCTTGTTAATCCTCCCGAAGGAATTGTTCCTATTGGGTGAAAATGGATATACAAGAGGAAACTTGGGCCTGATGGTAAGGTACTGACCTACAAGGCACGACTGGTCCCGAAAGGCTACACTCAAAGGCAAGGTGTTGACTATGATGAAACCTTTTCACCAGTCGCAATGTTCAAGTCGATTAGAATCTTATTAGCCATAGCCGCATGGTACGACTATGAGATATGGCAAATGGATGTGAAAACTGCGTTACTTAATGGAAACATTAAGGAAGAGATCTATATGACGCAGCCTGAGGGTTTCACATCTGGTAGTTAAAAGCGTTGTGACATTCCTTGTACTTTACGTTGATGACATTCTACTCATTGGGAATGATGTAGGAATGCTGCAGTCAACTAAAGTCTGGTTGTCTAGTAGATTTTCAATGAAGGACATGGGTGAAACATCCTATATTCTTGGAATACAGATCTATCGGGATAGATCAAAATGGATGCTCGGACTCACCCAAGCTACCTACATCGATACCATACTTAAGCGATTCTCTATGGAAGAGTCCAAGAGAGGACACCTACCTATGTGCCACGGGGTCACTCTATCTAAGTCTATTTGTCCGAAGACTGATGAGGAGATAGAGAGTATGGCACGTGTGCCATATGCCTCGGCAATAGGTAGTATTATGTATGGCATGATCTCAACTAGACCGGATGTCGCATATGCTCTGAGTGTCACGAGCCGCTACCAGGCCAACCCCGGCCAATTGCATTGGAAGGCTGTGAAAGATATTCTTAAGTACTTACGAAGGACTAAGAATATGTTCATGGTCTATGGGGGTGGTGAACTGAAATTGGAAGGCTACACTGATTCTAGCTTCCAATGTGACGTGGATGATTCGAAGTCTATCTCTGGATTTGTATTCATGCTCAATGGTGGTGCTGTCTCTTGGAAGAATTCCAAGCAAGACACCATCATGGATTCAACCACTGAGGCTGAGTACATCGCAGCATCAGCTGCTGCTAAGGAGGCGGTTTGGATGAGGAATTTCGTCCAAGAGTTGGGCGTCATTCCTGATGGATTTGGTCCAGTCCCGGTGTACTGCGACAACACGGGTGCCGTTGCGCAAGCAAAGGAGCCTAGGTCTCACCAAAGATCCAAACATATACTGAGGAAATACCACATAATCCGGCATATTGTGGCTAGAGGTGACATAGTAGTTGAGAGAGTCGCCTCTGCGGACAACATTGCTGATCCACTTACGAAGCCCTTGCCAAGACCGTTGTTTGAAAAACATCGCAAAACAATGGGACTACGTCTGATGAGTAGTTGGCTATAGGGCAAGTGGGAGATTTTTAGAGTAGATGCCCAACTAGCCAACTTGTGGCGTATGGGTTTTTATTAACTCTTATATATGACAGTCTTTATATATGTTATTCGCATTTCTTTATGGCGTTCTTTATTTTCATTGTGTTATATGATGTTAACAATTGTGTTGGATAAAGACCTAGAATGCACCATAGTGTATGTTAGATGTGATAGTGGATATGATGGCTATCATGAAACACATCTAATAGTCACTGTGCATTCTGAATTCGTTCCTAGTCGATTGGGCCGTCAAAATGAGGATAAGGCCGCCCGAGCTTGAGACTAGCGTCTGCGATGTGAAGTACCATGTTCCATTGGTAGGGAACATTGTGATGTTCTGAGCATGCAGATGGATAGTGACCTGGTGATCTATCGAACTACCCTCGTTCGGACTTTCCAAGTGGTTACCATTTGTCGAGTGGATAAGTCCGAGGTCTTGGTTGTACTGATTAGTCCTCACTACTCGAAACGTCATTGAGACTCTACATGATAGGCGCCTCACTCTGACCCGTTTGCCGACTCACTTGGGGTCATTAGGAGGCGGGATTGGGTGAGGTCCCGATGCATGTAGGATTCGATGCTTCGTTGTCGAGGATTCATCGCTCGCTCTCATGCGTGGATATCCTATGCTATCTGAGGGGATAATAGTGTATAAATCTCTGGCCATAGTACTGGATGTGTTTTAGGTAAATCGGTTTGCCTAGTAACACTCGCGATATCACTATTCGATCTCCAAGATGTATGCATAGATATCGGATCTCTAGCGACTCTCGATTTACCAATGGTCGTTGATCTGATCGGGATATATGTGTTGAAAGGACCGTACTGTACGCTAACCATGACCAACTGGTTCTTGAAGGCACTATCAGTGATACCTAGGGGATCATGGCGCGATGTTGCTAGGCGCTTTACCATGATCCGTTGGGCAAGTCCGAAATTGTGATTTCGGAGCCACAATTGTTGTGGGCCCACGGCTAGCTGTATCCCTGAACCATTGAGGATCACACAAGTACTGGATTCATGATTCCCGCACGGAAACTGAGCTCAATGCGTTGAGCATAGGAGGAGGATTTTAGGGAGTGCGACTTCCTAAAAGTCAACAGGGGTCAAATTGCGATTTCCCAAAGTTGAGGGGCATAACTGTCATTTTGGTCTAGGTGGTCTGAAAAATTGTTTTCGCATCATAATAGTCAGTTTTGGAAACGGAGTCGATCTGTCCGATCTGATCGTCGATCGGAGTTATGATGAAGCCACGGTGATGCGGTTGAACCGAATGTTCATATATTGGACTGTGCCCGCCCCAGGTCCATTGGGCCGGTTCAAGCCCATCAATTATTTAATTAGACCTAGGGCTACCATGAGACAAACAAAAGATACAACCTAGCTCTCATAGCCGCCCACCCTCTCCCACACGCCTCACGCCGCCGCCGACCGCCCATCGCCGCCGCCTGTCGGCCGCAGCCGACGTTGCCCGGTTTTTCGCGTGATCGGACTTGTTTCGATCACCACGACGAGGAGAATCTGTTCGTGCTAAAATCCGTCAGATCTTCTAGTGCAGATTGATGGAGGAGATTGTTTCCGGTCGTGGACCTGATTGACGATCTACCGCCGCCTACCGTTTGAAGTGCCAGTTTCCTCGTGAAACTGGTCGGAGCCAGGCGCCTAGACGCCAGCAAGGTAGCAATTCAATAAACGTCCTATGAATGTTTATTGATTGATTTTGAATGTATTGAACGTTTCTCAGGGCAACTTTTTGATTTCCGCTGCGCCCCCGGGAAACGGGATCCGGATCCGCCATTGTATGCCAGCAAAAACGCGGTCGTTCCAACTAATCCAAACGATGTAGTTTAGCTACTCGTCACAGAAAACACGCTAGCTCACCTCTGGACGCCTGCAATACCAGATTCCATCACCACACTGAGTGCGATCACCCAGCGCTGACCAACACTCACATCTGATCAGTTCCCGCGGAAATTCTCCAACTCTCAAGATCTGTTTCAGGGACTTATACGGACCCGATAACTAAGACAAGCATACCAACTCATAGCTGGCTCATTCCAGATCTGTTCAAGTCAAATCTGGTCTATACTAAACCCGATTAATTAACTCAATTAATCTAATCAACCTTCGGGTCTCACACAATCGATCTCTTACTTTCTTAATAACTTCAGCGGTCTGTTCTACTATGTCTAGTCCCAAACCAGCTCGCTCTTCTATCTCATCCCAATGAATGGGTGTCCTGAATTTTCTACCATAGATAGCTTCGTAAAGGCCATCTGAATTGATGCTTGGAAGCTATTGTTGTACGTGAATTCCACCAATGGTAGCTTCAAATCCCAGCTGTATAAAAAATCTATAATACAAGATCTGAGTAGATATTCCAATATCCGAATCACCCTCTCTGATTGACCATCTGTCTGGGGGTGAAAGGCTCTGCTAAAGGTCAACTTAGTACCCAAAGCTCTATGTAGACTCTTCCAAAAAGCTGACGTAAACCTTGGATCTCTGTCAGATACGATCAAGACTGAAATACCATGAAGTCTTACTATTTCTCTTATATATAGCTCAGCGTATTTGATCACATCTTAAGTTGTCTTGACTGGCAAGAAGTGAGCTGATTTGGTGAGTCGGTCTACTATACCCAAATTGAATTGTATCCTTGGACAGTTCTGGGTAAACCATTGACAAAATCCATTCCAATACTCTCCCACTTCCATTCAGGTATCGTCAGGGGTTTTAACATCCCAGCTGGTCTCTGGTGTTCTGCTTTGACCAGCTGACAGCTAGGAATTCTGAAACAAATTTGGCAATATCGCATTTCATGCCTGGCCACCAATACATCTTCTGAAGATATTTATACATCTTGGTAATCCCTGGGTGTACTGAGTACGGGGCTTATGAGATTCTGTCACCAGATTAGATCTCAAGTTTCCACGCTGGGAACCCATAGTCTACCTTGATATCTAACAATTCCCCCAGCTGTGGTATAGAGATTTCCTCCTCTCTCTTCACCTTGTTTCACCCACTTCTTCAGCTGTTCATCCCTCAGCTGACCTTCTCTAGTCTGGCCTATCAATGAAGATTGGATGGTGAGAACAGGTAGGGCTGCAGTACTGTGATGGGGAATAAGCTCTGACCCAAAATTGTCAATCTCATATGCTAAGGGCCTCTGATATGTGATCTAAGTTAATCTTATCGACTTCCTACTAAGAGAATCTGCCACCACGTTGGCTTTTTCTTGGGTGGTAGCTAATGGTAAAATCGTAATCTTTGACCAGCTCTAACCACCTCCTCTGTCTCATGTTCAAATCTTTCTGGGTGAAAAAGTACTTTAAACTCTTATGGTCTGTGAATATCTCACACTTCTCCCCATACAGATAATGTCTCCAAATCTTCAGGGCAAAAACCACTGCTGCTAACTCTAGATCATGTGTAGGATAGTTCCTTTCATGATTCTTCAACTGTCTGGAAGCATATGCTATTACCCTACGGTCCTGCATCAGTACAGCTCCTAAACCTAGCTTGGAAGCATCTGTGTAAATAAAAAATTTCCCTTGCCCAGAAGGCATTGTTAGCACTGGAGCTTCTATTAACGCTTGTTTCAACTTCTCAAAACTCTGATGACAACTAGGGGTCCATTCAAACTTAAATTGTTTCCTAGTCAACGAAGTCAATGGAACCGCTGTCTTCGAGAATCCTTGAATAAATTGCCTGTAATATCCCGCAAGTCCCAAAAAGCTCCTTACGTCTGATACAGATCTGGGCACAGGCCAGTCTCGCACAACTTCGACCTTAGCTGGGTCGACTTCTAATCCATCCTTATAAATGATGTGACCTAGAAAGGCAAACTTCTCCAGCCAAAACTCACACTTGCTAAACTTAGCAAACAGTCGCTTATCCTTCAAAACTTTTAGCACTATCCTAAGCTGATTGGAGTGCTCTGAGCTGGTCTTGGTATCGTCTATAAATACGAATACAAAATGATCCTAAATGGATGGAAAACTCTATTAATCAGATCCATAAAAGCAGATGGAGCATTGGTTAATCCAAAAAGGCATTACTAAAAACTCATAATGATCATAACGTGTCCTGAAAGCTGTCTTATAGATATCGGTCTCTTTGATCTTAAGCTGATGGTATCCAGATCACAAATCTATCTTGGAGAACACCGCTGCTCCCTTCAACTGATCGAACAATTCCTCAATCCTAGGCATGGGGTACTTATTCTTAATGGTAAGCTTATTCAACTCGCGGTAATGTATACACAATCTTAAGCTCCCATCTTTCTTTTTAACGATAAAAAAGGGGCTCCCGAAGGGGATGTACTGGGTCGTATAAATCCATTATCCAACAGATCTTGAATTTGTTCTTTCAGCTCTTTCATCTCTGTAAGAGCAAGCCTGTAGGGCATTCTAGAAATAGGAGCTGCTTCAGGTACTAAATCGACAGCAAATTCTAGCTCTCTGTCTGGAGGTAGTCCACTGATGTCATCTGGAAAAACTTCTGGAAATTCATTCACCACATCCACATCATCCAGCTCGGGCTTACTAGAAACAGTTAGGGGAGATAAACTTGCTAAAAATCCTACTCCACCTTTCCTCAGACAGCACTAGGCCTTCAAGGCTGAAATAATGCGAGGAACTCGCCTAAGCTGGTTAGCTTCAAATGAAAACTGGGTCCTTTGTGTGGTTTAATGGTTACTGTCCTGAGCTTAAAATCGAGTACCACCTCATACTTAGATAACCCGTCTATTCCAAAAATCAAATCGAATTCAGGCATAGGTAGAACAATTAAATTGGCGGTAACTAAATTTCCTTGAACTCGAGCTCTAAATCACGATATATACTACGAGATACCAGCTCTTCTCCTGAAGGTAGAGTCACACAATAGCCTATGGACAATCGTTCTGCTTTACAAGGTAACTTCTTAGCAAAATATTCAGCTATAAAGGAATGGGTCACACCCGAATCTAATAAGACAAACGAGGGTATACCAGCAACCAAAATCTTACTCATAATTACAGTATAATCGAGGTTGGCTTCCTAAGCTATCATGACGTAAGCTCGACTGGGCACCAGTTGTTTCGACATTGGGCAGAACTTGGAAATGTGGCCTTGAGCACCACACTTGTAACAGCCGCTTTGGCCAGATCTACACTGTCCTGGGATTTGGCACTTCTGGCAAACTGGTTTGTTGTCTCTAGCTGGTACTGCACTAATAGGCTGAACTAGTAATGGTTTCTGTTCTTGGGGTCGCTGTTGGTTCCTGTTCTGCTTCTTAAATGGCCTCTGATCTACTTGTTGAAAGGACTGCCTCTTCTGCTGTCTCTCCTGTTCAACGTCTTTCCAATCCATCTCAACTCGCAGGCCTTGCCTACTGCTCCATGTAAGTTTTGGGCCCCGCTAGCCTGACATTCAGCTTGAATGTAGGCTTCACTCCTTCCACAAAATGACTCAATTTCTCCTCGGAATCTCTTCCAATAAGAGGCACAAAATAGCAGCCTCTCTCAAACTTTTGGATATACTCCTGTACCGTCATGTTTCCTTGTTTCAAGGTCAGGAACTCCAGCTTCAGCTCAGACCTCTTGTCTGCTGTGAAATACTGTTTTAAGAACACTCGTTTAAACTCATCCCAAGAGAGATTTTCCAAATCTACTGATAACTTGGCTTCTTCCTACCAGATCATTGATCGTCCCTCAGCATGTAGATAGCGCACCTAGGTCTATCCAGATCTGGAAGCTGAAGGTATTCAAAGATAACTTCCATAGACTTGATCCAACTCTCAGCAACAAACGAATCTATTGTACCACTAAACTCCTTGGGTTTCTGTCTTTGAAACGTCTCCTGGGAATCATCATGATTTGATCCCCTGCTGTTAGAAGATTGGTTGTTTCCACTGTCTGACTGCTCTACTAACAGTTCTACGAGTTGGGTAATTCGAGCATTACTGTCTGGGCTGGGTTCTTCTACAGGGGTGCTTCTTCTACCTCTTCCTATACCTGACATCTTAATCTATAGCCCTCAATCCACCACAAAAGAAATCAAAACTCAAACGAGAAATGACTCTTAACATAACAAATAAGCTCACAGATCAGGAGATGCAGACGGCGAGAATTGCTCCAACTGGGAAGTGTGTGTTTATCTCAGGACCATGCTCTGATATCAAGTTGTGACATCCAAACCCATGGGAATCAACGGATTGGAGTAATTGGAAAATCGAAAGGAATAGAAGGATTAAATGCGATAAGATGTATTCCCTTACAAAAACTGGTACACAAACACATGGCGACAAAAGTAATATAGCAGAAACAGCTTTGGAATAAAAGAACTTCATATTTCGATTTTAAAACGAGATATTACAACTATTAGAACTCTATATGAATTCTCTATTGTTGTAATGGATCTTAATACAGTTTTCGTCAAAATATTAAAAACAACAACAGCTCTGACTTCGCGAAAACGCTGACCTTTGACAAACACATGCATCTCCCAAATCTGGTTCAGCTCGCGCCACCCACCTGCCCCTGAGTTGCCTCACCTGCATCAGGAAAACTAGTGAGTCTAAGGGTTCAATAAGTAAAACTGAGGATTAACAAGATTACGTAATGCAGGCATAACTGAATCATAATACATAAATTAAAGGAAGTCATTTAAACTGAAAATATTGCTACTGAAAAGACAGATCGGACATCATATCTGAATCACTTTATACTGAGTGGCTTATGGTCTAGAGGCTCTCTGGTGGTCCTGGTGTATGAAGCATGTTATCTAAATTCAGTAATTCTCTGTAAAGGGGTTACAGTAATACCATAATCTTGGTCCCTTCTGCTTTAGTTAAAGGGAACAGATCGCAAGCATAAAGAACAGCTTTGGCTAAATAAAACAGATCTCGAGTGTGAAGCTAGATTTGGCTAAAGAAAATAGCTTACGAATAGTGAAAACAGATCTAGTTCTACGAAAAACAGCTTACGCGTAACAAATTTGGTTAGAAGAAACAGTTTACGCGTAGAAAAAAACGGTAACATAAGCTTTGTAAGAAGAATTTCAGCTTTGGAAGGTCACTCAGCTTTGAGAAAACCAATCAATTTAATAAAAAATCACGCAGTCTGGTCAAGGAAAATAGGCCAGATCTGCTTAGAAACGAAGGTACTGAAGCTCAGACAGTCTATAAACAGACTAGCTCAGCTTATTCGACCAGAACATAGTCCTGATCAAACCAGCACCGCCTATCTGTTCAGAGTCAATGTCCATAACTTTTACAGCACACCAGAAAACAGAACTTCTTTTGGGTTATCTTATCTTGATCTGTACAACTCAGTATTTTAAAACACAACTGCTTGCTAAAATATAACTGGTGACTTTCCTCAAAACTAAAACATCAAAGCAGTGAATCCATAGCTTAAACATGAACATGAACTGGCTGAACTGAAACATGCATCAGGCAAGCACACAACAGAAAACAACGAAACAAATATGTTTCCCAGATGCAGCAATAATCAACTTTACTTTCCTGAACTGAGAACCGCAATGAACAGATGGCCTTGGCTGGAAATCTTCTCAAACAAAACTCTGCGAGCTTCTGGTTTTTAAAATAGGAATGAAATATTTTTCTTGTAACAAATATGAGCTCTAAACTCACGTACCAATCATATATGGGAGTATGATTTGTAGTAGGTGAAAGATATGAGCTCTAAACTCACGTAACAATCATATATGGGAGTATGATTTGTAGTAGGTGAAAGGTACAATGATTAGGTATGGTTAGCTTACCAAATCCTTGCAAAATTGATAAAAACTCCTTACTACTATTTTAATTTTATAAACTTGCTACACCATTTTTATAAAAACCCAAATCTCCCATCAAAAGAATTTATTTAAAAGAAAAGCTGCTCTAGCTCGGGATTGTGCTTGGGGCGAAATCCTTCAAGAAACCATCTGGGTCGTTGCTTCTAAGCTGTAAGAAAAAGAAATCATCTTAGATAACGAATACTAGCTTGAACTGAAATCTGAATGTTCAAATAACAAAACAGCCCTTAGAATAAAAAGGTTAACAATTGTGGTCCTATGGATTTTGGGGCGCTACAACTCTACCCTTCTTACTGAAATTTCGTCGTCGAAATTTACTTACCAAACAGCTCTGGGTAGAGACTACGCATATCAGCTTCTGTCTCCCAAGTTTCTTCCCACTCTAATTGGTTAGACAACTGAACTTTAACCATCGGGATGCTACGATTTCTTAATTCATATTCTCTCTATGAAGGATCCTCTCTGGTATTTCTTCATAACTCAGATCTGGTGCAAGCTGGATTGGTTCATAGCTCAAAACATGAGACAGATTGGGAACATATTTCCTCAAAGCTGATACATGGAAAACGTTATGCACTGAGGACAGATGTGGGGGCAATGCTAGTCTGTAAGCTAGTGTTCCTACTTTGTCCAAAATCTTGTATGGACCAATGAACCTTGGGCTGAGCTTACCCTTCTTCCCAAATCTCATTACACATTTCATCGGCGCTACCTTCAAGAATACATGATCTCCAGCTTCGAAACTCAGTTCGCGGCATCTGTTATCAGCATAGCTCTTTTTCTGCTCTGAGTTGTTCTCAATCTGTCAAGCCTCGTGCACAAACATAGAGTTTAACCATGCAAACAATAGCGGAAGCATTTAAAATAGTGGCTAAATTTTCGCTTTTGGCCTGACTGGTAAAAACATAGTTTAAAATACTGCAACACTCAAAATATCCCAGTTAAAATAACAAAGTACAACAGTACATAATGTATCAAATACAAAACAACACTACAACTGAATACAATAAAGCACAGGGCCTTCCCTGGCTAACAGTACGGATACATATATGCTATATGCTAACTGGGACACTCTAACCACCTCCTGGGATACCTCCAGCTGGGTCAACTCCATGACCTGCTGAGTAACCTGGGAAACATGAACAACACACACAGGAAAACAAACACCAACCCCATAGGGACACGGGGTCAAACCCCAGTACGAAAAGCAACATAAAACAGCTAACGGAAAGCAACAAGTAATATGCAAATGCTATGCATGAGATGAGGCTACAACTGAAAGCAGGGAGCCAAAGGATCTCAACAGCTACTCAACAAATGAATCTGATCAACTGAACAACAGTGGCCACGGGGTGTGTGAGTATATGGGAGCTACCCACTCGTCTCAACACACGGCACCAGATGCGGAACACAGCTCAACCTGCTGTTGCCCAACTCATGAGGTGTGGGAGCTACCCACTCCACTCATAGTGGCTAACAGATCACAACAGGGAGAGGAGGGTGACGGGAGTTACCTGCTCGGCCTTTAAAAAAGCATCCTGGTACGCACTGATCAGATAACAAGGCATGACTAAACAAGATCTGAATGCAACATGAATATGCATTGACAGCTTGCAAATAACAACACAACAGGAGCAAGCAATAACAGTACCGAAGCATACACAGCAGCAAGCATAATCACCCATGCTCAATCCAAGGCTGTAAAACAAGCTCACATCCGTACCTCAAGTCTTTCGAGCTACAATTACCACAAAGCAGTCCCGAGCAACACAGATCTCACACCTGCTAAGCCAAACACAGATACTAGCTCAGGGACAGTAGCACAGAAACTACAAATTGGGAGCTACGAGCTCAACCAAATCTATCCTACCCTTCTAACACAACAGAAAGCTCTAAGCGAAGCACAAGGTAGGATCTTAACACTTACCCAACGAGCTACCTGAATGGCAGAAGCAAAGCCACGCTTATGCTAACGGACTACAGAAGGGAGATATCTTCGCGAACCTCTCCAGCTTGGCGCAAGCTTCCAAAAGCTGTACCAAACGAAACGTCTTATCAAGAGGAGTCCGACGCTACCACTCTTACTTCAATCGGAGCTGTCTACCATCGGAAATCGGAGAAGATAAGGTTCGATGAACAGTAGCTAGGGTACGCGACAGAATTCGCTATCGGGAAATATTCTATGTCTCGAAGCTGAATAATAAAGAACGAAGGCAAACTCCTCTATTTAGAGGTCCAATCTGCTCAAATCTGAAGAATAGAACCCACCGACACTTATGTCTCAAAACTGATTTCCCACTCGGATCTGGATCTCACATCAGATCTGGCTCTACGTCAAAACAGATCCTAACTTATCAAAACGACGTCGCACAGAGTCTACTGTCGCATCTGGACACGTCACCAACAACTCGAATCTGAAATGCTAAACAGCATCGCATCGCAAACACTCAGATCCTATCAAAATCTGAAGACCAACGCTACTCGAATCTGAATCTCGCCCGCTAAACCAAAACGCGGTCGTTCCAACTAATCCAAATGAAGTAGTTTAGCTACTCGTCACAGAAAACACGCTAGCTCACCTCTGGACGCCTGCGATACCAGATTCCATCACCACAACTAAGTGCGATCACCCAGCACTGACCAACACTCACATCTTATCATTTCCCGCGGAAATTCTCCAACTCTCAAGATCTGTTTCAGGGTATACGGACCCGATAACTAAGCCAAGCATACCAACTCACAGCTGGCTCATCCCAGATCTGTTCAAGCCAAATATGGTCACTAAACCCGATTAATGAACTCAATTAATCTAATCAACTTTTGGGTCTCACATCTCTCCCCCACTAAAACAGTATTTCATCCTCGAAATCAAACAACAATTCCAGATCAAGAGTTCAAGATAACTAGGAAAACAACCATAAGCAAACATCTACCGGGAAAACAATAAGAAACCAACTAACTACTGGAATCTGATACCACGCTTACTCAAATAGATGCGGCCACTCATGCTGCATCTTCTCTTTCAGTTCCCAAGTAGCTTCTTCTCTACCATGTTTGCTCCACTGAACCATCACCAAAGGAATGGTCTTGTTCCTCAGCTGTTTCTCTTTTCTATCCAAGATCTGCAAGGGATACTCAACATAACTCAAAGTCTGATCGAGCTCTACCTCGTCAGTTCTCAGCACATGCGAAGGATCTGGCTCATACTTCCTCAACATAGACACATGAAACACTCATGTAAGGAGGAAAAATCTGGTGGCTACAACAGCCGATAAGCCAAAGGACCAATTCTCTCAACAATCTCATATGGTCCAACATAATGAGGAGCCAACTTTCCCTTGAGACCAAATCTCATAACACTGCGAAAAGGAGAAACTTTCAGGAAAACCAGATCACCAAACTGAAATTCCAAAGGCCTACGCCTCTTGTTCCATAACTGGCTTGGCAATCCTGTGCAGATTTCATTTGCTGGCGAATCAGATCTACTTGATCTCTCATCTGCTGCACAAATTCTGGAGAAGACAGCTGCTTCTCCCCCACTTCTTCCCAACACACAGGCGATCTACACTTCCTGCCATACAATGCCTCAAAAGTTGCCATATCAATCGTGACCTGATAGTTGTTATTGTAAGAAAACTCAACCAAATACAATGAATCTTGCCAGCTACCACTAATGCTGGCTCCTCATATGATGAGTTCTCTCTGAATTTCCAGTTTGTTCTTCTTGATGGTTGTTGCTGGATTAGATTGCATCTCATCTGCCGTTTCAGCTTGGATCTGATCTGCTAGTCTTCTAATCTATAACTCATCATCACCAGTTTCAACAAGATTAGTAGCATCTCATCTAGTACTCAAATCATTAATAGATGCAGCAGAAGATGAGTTAAAACTGGATTCATCAAATACACACAGTAATTGACTCTTCTACTGTCAGCGTTCTGTTATTAGAAACTTTACTACATGCTCTACTGACAGCCTAGTAGCCCAGGAAAATTCCAGTATCAACACACACATCAAAAGTAGTTAAATGCATTTTTCCGTTGTTGTGAATGTAACATCTATAATCGAAAATTTTAAAATATGAAATGTCGGGTTGTTTGTCATTACAGATCTAATGGGGTTTCTTCCCTAAGATCTTATTGATCATTGATCTATTCTCAGTGTAGCATGCAGAGTTCACAGCTTCTGTACAAAAGTTTTGAGAAATCTCGGAATCAGCAAGCATAGTTCTTGTAGCAACTTTTAAAGTATAGTTTTTTTATCTCAGCAAGTTCATTCTGCTGAGGTGATATTTTCGTAGATAACTCATGCCTGATTCCACTGTTTTCAAGATAAGAGGATAATTTTTTATTTAGAAATTCAGTACCTCAAGTCAACAAAATACAACATGAGCACAGGGCATACCCTGGCTAACTGTACTGATACATATGTATATATATGCTATACGCTACTGGGACACTCTAAACACCACCTGGGGCACCTCCAGCCGGGTTAGATCCACGACCAGCTGGATAACCTGAACAACACAACAGGCAAGGAAAACAAACCAAGTCCCAGAGGGACATGGGGTCAAACCCCAGTACGGAGAGAAACTGAAACAGCTAAAGAGAAGCATAAGATAAAATGCAGATGCTATGCATGAGACATCGGATAACAGCTGAAAGGCTAAAACCGAAAAGGGAGCCAAGGAACCAAACATAGCTCCATAGAATCTGCAACAAACGGTGGCCACGGGGTGTGTTCAAAGTGTGGTAATGAGCCACTCGCTTTGACACCACACCCGATTACCAGATGCATCAAACAGCTCGACCTGCCGTTGCACAACTCATGAACTATGGTAGTTAACCACTCGGCGCATGAGGGCTAACAATCCCAGCAGGGAGATGAGAGTGCGGTATCGCCGCTCGCCCTCGCATCCTGCTAAGAAACAACAGCACAATACAACAAGATACAAAGCAAGGGATCTGAAATGCAAGTGAATAAATGCGTGTATGCAACCACAAAAACCAGCTAGCATAAACACACATGCCCAACAATCATCACACAGCAATATTCACGGCAATCCCAACCAGAGATGCAAACCAGCTATCACATTAAATCCCACGCTAATCCAAGCTGGATTTCAAGCTCAAGATCCGTACCTTAATTCTGTGCAAGGTTTACCACAACAAGGGACCCGAGAGATCTGGTTGAAACCTGCTAAATACACAACGTACAAAGCATAAATCTCACGGAACACAGGCACAGAACTCACGGCTATCACTGGCTTGGAGCAACACCTCAACCAGCAACCCATCCAACCAATACAACTTATCAGGAAGCTTAAATCAAGGCTAGGAATAAGATCTCATCGAATTAAACGAAGTTCTACCTGAACTACCAAACGCACGAACAAAACAGCAACTTCGTGCTTCTGTTCCAGCCAACTACAGCCTCCCAACGAGATATCAATCGAAAGAGCTTCCCGAGAGGAGTCCAACGCTACCTCAAACGTCCAAAATGGTGGTCGGAAACGATGGGAATTAGCGGAGAAACTCATGGTGAACAGTATGTTGGGGATCCGGATCCGCCCCCCGGCTAGGCAGCGGAAGAACAAACAAAAAGGCCGGGAGACGATCAATACGAAGAATAGAATTCCAAATTCAACATTCATAGGGTGTTCAAAATTGAATACCTTGCTGGCACTTGTGCCTGGCTCCAACCGGAATTACAAGAACCCGGCTCTTCTCGGTAGATTGCGGTAGTTTACGCCAATCCGGTCCACGACCAGATCCGAGACTCCTTCGTCAGCCTGAACTAGAAGCGCTGATGAGATCAGCACGAACGGATTCTCCTCGTCGAACTGGCCGGAAACAAATTTCCGGCGAAGATCGGCGGCGGCGACGGCGTGAATCGAGAGAGGGAGGCGGCGGTTATGTGCTAGGGTTAGGTCAAGCTATGGAGAGTTATGACACAAGTGTTGTAAATTAAGTCTCTTAATCACAATTAAATAGAGTGTTGGACTTGGACCGGCCCAACGGGCCCGGGTCCAACAATGAACATTCAGTTCATCTCCACCACCGAGACTTCATCGTAACTCCGATCGCCAATCAGATCGGACCGATCGACTCAGTTTCCAAAACTGAATAATATGATCTGAAAAACCATTTTTCAGAACCCCAGTGCAAAAAGACCGTTTTGCCCCTCAACAGCGGGAAACCCCGGTTTGACCCCTGTTGACTTTTAGGAAGTCGCACTTCCCGAAATCTTCTTCTCGTGCTCAACACATTGAGCTGAGTATCCGTGCGGGAATCTCGAATCTAGTACTTGTGTGACCCTCAATGGTTCAGGGATACAGCTAGCCGTGGGCCCACAACCATTGTGGCTCCGGAATCACAATTCCGGACCTGCCCAACGGATCATGGTAAAGCGTCTAGCAACATCGCCCCATGATCCCCTAGGTATCACTGATAGTGCCTGCAAGAACCAGTCGGTCGTGGTTAGCGTACAGTATGGTCCTTTCAATCCATATATCCCGATCAGATCAACGACCATTGATAAATCGAGAGTCGCTATAGATCCGATAGCTATGCGTACATCTTGGAGATCGAATAGTGACATCGCGAGTGTAACTAGGTAAACACATTTACCTAAAACACTTCTAGTACTCTGGCCAGAGATTTATACACTATTATCCCCTCAGATAGCATAGGATATCCACGCATGTCTGCGAGCGGTGAATCCTCGACAACGATGCATCGACTCCTACACGCATCGGGGTCTCACCCAATCCCGACGCCTTATGACACCAAGTGAGTCGGCAAACGGGTCAAAGTGAGACGCCTATCATGTAGAGTCTCAATGACGTTTCGAGTCGTGAGGACTAATCAGTACAACCAAGACCTCGGACTTATCCACTCGACAAATGGTAACCACTTGGAAAGTCCGAACGAGGGTAGTTCGATAGATCACCAGGTCACTATCTATCTACATGCTCAGAACATCACAATGCTCCCTACCAATGAAACATGGTACTTCGCATCGCAGATACTAGTCTCGAACTCGGGCGGCCTTATCCTCATTTTGACGGCCCAAACAACTAGGAACACGTTTAGAATACACAGCGACTATTAGATGTGTTTCATGATAGCCGTCATACCCACTATCACATCTAACATACGCTTTAGTGCATTCTAGGTCTTTACTCAACGCAATTGTAAATCATTACACACATAATGAAAGTAAAGAACGCCATATAAGAAAATGCGAATATCATATATAAAGACTGTTTGTACAAGAGTCTATAAAACCCACACGCCACAAGTTGGCTAGTTCGGCATCTACTCTAACAATCTCCCACTTGCCCTAGAGCCAACTACTCATCAGACGCAGTCCCATTGTTTCGCGATGTTTTTAAACAACGGTCCAGGTAAGGGCTTCATAAGTGGATCAGCAACGTTGTCCGCAGAGGCGACTCTCTCAACTGCTATGTCACCTCTAGCCACAATATCCCGGATTATGTGGTATTTCCTCAGTATGTGTTTGGATCTTTGGTGAGACCTAGGCTCCTTTGCTTGCGCAATGGCACCCGTGTTGTCGCAGTACACCGGGACTGGACCAACGCCATTAGGAATGACGCCCAACTCTTGGACGAAATTCCTTATCCAAACGGCCTCCTTAGCAGCAGCTGATGCTGCAATGTACTCAGCCTCAGTGGTTGAATCCGCGATGGTGTCCTGCTTGGAACTCTTCCAAGAGACAGCACCACCATTGAGCATGAATACAAATCCAGAGGTTGATTTCGAATCATCCACGTCACACTGGAAGCTAGAATCAGTGTAGCCTTCCAGTTTCAGTTCACCACCCCCGTAGACCATGAACATATTCTTAGTCCTTCGCAAGTACTTAAGAATATCCTTCACGGCCTTCCAATGCAATTGGCCGGGGTTGGCCTGGTAGCGGCTCGTGGCACTCAGAGCATATGCGACGTCCGGTCTAGTCGAGATCATGCCATACATAATACTACCTATAGCCGAGGCATATGGTACACGTGCCATATTCTCTATCTCCTCATCAGTCTTTGGACACATAGACTTGGATAGAGTGCCGTGACACATAGGTAGGTGTCCTCTCTTGGAACAGCTACTGTTGTGGGATTGGGTCTGTACACGCAGTTGATTAGATCAAATCTTCTAGTGGAGCCTTTCGAGGTGGAAGAAGGGGAGATGTAGGATATTGATATCCGAACTTCCATAAACAAACCTGCTGAGTATCGTGTTCTGTTATTCATTCAGTATCGCACATTCATTTTAGCACTCAGCATACACATCGCATAACAATCAGCACTTGCTTATACTTAGCATCGCATCGCATTTCAGCAGCACACAAGCACAAGCCTCGAATAGATTTATGTTGTACATAAATCTGTTTGAGTTGTTTTAAAATATAGGATTCAGTTCTGGTATTTTCCGCATGATTTTTAAATCATACCAAATCTGTCTCCGGTGCTCTTTGTATTTCTGTTTGTTCAAGAACAACGAGGTATTGCACCTCCAGTTTGTATCAGCAGCGCGAAAATTTCTAAAGTATTTTAAATGCGCGGCTGCTGATCTTTTGATCCTATTTTCGGACCAACAAGTGGTATCAGAGCAGGTTTGTTCTTGAACGAGCACTGATTTTAAAACACATGTGCTATGTTTTTAATGTTTTTAAAGTTTTTGAGAAACTTATTTTATGAAGGCCAGATTTGTTCTTATATAGAACCGGTTTTTCGTTTGATGAACTGTCGGGATGCGCGAGTCTCGGGCAGATGCCAAGCTTCTATTTTCGTTGTGCTGTAAGATCACTTGGAGCGAGGCTCAGTGACAAGCACATGGGGCGAGATAGAAGAAGGAAAAATCTGAGCTGTTCTCTGTACTGGTTCTTCATAATTTTAAGTAACTCAGTAGCACGTGTTATTTGAAATATTTGTTTGCTCTGATGAGTTTTAAAATTGTTCTGTTTTGTGGATTCAAGCTGATGCAAAATTTTGAAGTTTAAAAATGTTTTGAGCTCATGTTATAAAAGACAGGGAGAGTGGCGTCACTGTCTTTTGTAATTTTGAGTTATGCATCAGTTTCTCTTTTGAAAATCATATACTGTTGCATATGGTGCTTCCCAAAGCTGTTTTGTTTTTCAAAGATTAAAACTCCTGCTGTTACATTGTTTTTGCTGTAACAGTGTAGGGAGAGCTTTTGTTTTAAATCGGGAAGTCCAGCAGTTCACTCTCTTTTTGATTCTCACAAAAAGGGAGAGAATTGTTAGAACATGCATCGTTGATTTGAGGTTTTGTGTAAATCAAAAAGGGAGAGATTGTTGGATCTGTTTTGACAGATCCTGATTAAGTTTTGAATTACACAAAACCTGTTATTGTGATTCTAACAATTCTACTAAGTGTACAGGTTTTAGGAACAAAGAAGACGATCAGCAGCAGCTATATATGT
>KV018145.1:15481-25779 GCA_001598015.1 Dorcoceras hygrometricum
GCTACGATGAGCTTCCTATTTTCTTTGATGCAAAAAATGAATATCTTCTTGCAAGGAAACGAACTTATAGTTCACAAGATCAAAGGCATGGGAGTCTGATTTGTAACAGGGGAAAATACTCAAGTAGGCATGGTAAATCAGGCGTACTTCAGAAAATTTTACTTAAAATTCCCTTTCAATGTTTTGATTTGTAAATGTACTACTCAAAATCTGAAATTTAACCATTCTCCCATCCAAAACCATTTTATTTGTAAAGTTTGAAAATTGTTTGGCTACGCTCGGGTGAGAACTGATCGGACCTATGTACCTTATGAAATCTAAGAAATAAGAAATCAGCTAGTTGAACAAATAAACAATGCTGAAATCTGAAATTAGAAATGGGTCCTCAATTTATAAGGATTAAAATTTGTGGTCCTATGGATTTTGGGGCGTTACAGCACTTGAGTAAGAAGAAAGGAAGATATCCAAACTGGAACAGTAACGGGACGCCTAAGCTGGTTCGTTTGAAGATATCTAAGCTGGAACAGTGAGGGGACGCCCGAGCTGATACAACAGAAGTATTCCAGATTGTAGGGAACACCAAGCTGGTCTACCAGATTGATGCAAGAGCAGCACATGGACCAAGTAGTAAAGTGAAGAGCAGAATGATTCAAGTGCAGATCAAGTGCAACGTACAAGTGTGGTGTTCAAGTGCAGAACCCAGTACAAGTGCAGTGGTCAAGTGTAGATCAGATCACTGAACCTGGCTATAACCAGTTCATCCGAGGGATCTCAGTCCTTGGGATGACTGAATCTGAATTGGGTATTATATCCCAAAGAAGTTGGGATATATTCATTGGTGTTGGATTGCAGTTCAACCAGTGAAAGAAAGGTGTGCTTGCCGATGATTTGGATGAGGTGTCTGAATGGACTAAGTGAACAAGCAAGCATACAATGGCTCTTGACGAGAAGAATAGAGCCAAGATGGTAAACCAGATCAGAGAAGAGAAAACCTGATCAAGGATCCCAACAGCTGGATGCTTATGATGGGGAAGCAGAAGGCTGCTATAGTAAAAGAAGAAACCAGCTGGGAATGGAGTAAAGCTGGGGAACAAGCTCAGTGAAGCAACCAGCTCAGGGATGAAACAGCTGAAGAAAACCAGCTGGAAGGACACCAGCTAGTAGAACATATCAAAAGTCTTGCGTCAGATCAAATTATTTTGTGTAATCTATGAATACTAGAAGATAAACTAATTTTTTTGATCGAGACAAACAGAGCTCGAAGATAGCAAAGGCTGCAGAAGCGTCGATGAAGAGAGCTCAAGTCAAATAAAGCCTGCAACGCTTTAAAAGCCAAAGGACACAAGTACAATAGTGTCAGAAGACTTTTCAAATGGCTACAAGCTTGTGTCCAACGGACAAATCT
Source organism: Dorcoceras hygrometricum (assembly GCA_001598015.1). Lineage (NCBI taxonomy): Eukaryota > Viridiplantae > Streptophyta > Magnoliopsida > Lamiales > Gesneriaceae > Dorcoceras > Dorcoceras hygrometricum. The sequence goes on from KV018145.1 coordinate 16,887, forward strand.
GCTAAGAGGCTTTATATATCAAGAGTAGGAGAAAGAAGAAAGTTGCTGATGATTTGGATGAGATGTCTGAATGGACAAGTGAACAAGCAAGCACACAATGGCACTTGACGAGAAGAATAGAGCCAAGCTGGTAAACCAGATCAGAGAAGAGAAAACCTGATCAAGGATCCCAACAGCTGGATGCTTATGATGGGGAAGCAGAAGGCTGCTATAGTAAAAGAAGAAACCAGCTGGGAATGGAGTAAAGCTGGGGAACAAGCTCAGTGAAGCAACCAGCTCAGGGATGAAACAGCTGAAGAAAACCAGCTGGAAGGACACCAGCTAGTAGAACATATCAAAAGTCTTGCGTCAGATCAAATTATTTTGTGTAATCTATGAATACTAGAAGATAAACTAATTTTTTTGATCGAGACAAACAGAGCTCGAAGATAGCAAAGGCTGCAGAAGCGTCGATGAAGAGAGCTCAAGTCAAATAAAGCCTGCAACGCTTTAAAAGCCAAAGGACACAAGTACAATAGTGTCAGAAGACTTTTCAAATGGCTACAAGCTTGTGTCCAACGGACAAATCTGCTAAGAGGCTTTATATATCAAGAGTAGGAGAAAGAAGAAAGGGGAGAGCCAAGCAGAGAGAGTGGGTGTGCATAAGCTAATACAGAATACAAGTCTACTGCACAACCCTAGGAAGACATCGAGAGACCAGCTCGGACAGGAGCACTTCCTAGTGTGTGAGATTTTATCTTTGAGAGATTGAGCATACACTATAATATCACATCCGATTCACTCATATATTTGAGAGTTGAGCGCAACAGAAAATTGAGTGAATCAAATTAAAAACTCTCCATTGTAGTCTTTGGACAGAGACGTTAAACAAGTCTACGTTTTCTTTCGCACTGAGACGTTAAAGAAGTATATGTAGCCTTTCTCACAGAGTAGTAAAGAAGTGAGTTCGACACACACAGCTTGCGGGCTGGTGTGCAGTGGTGGCTAGGAGTTCTTGCGGCTGCTGGTCGTAGGATCGGGTTGTAGTAAGGGTCGCTGCAATCAAATTCTTCTAGTTGATCCTTCCCGATTGCGGAAGAAGGGAATACGTAGGAGATTCAACTCTGAACTTCCATAAACAAATTGCAGCGTATCGTTTTACAACTTTCTGCATTTACATTTATATGCATTGCATATTTGACAAACTGTGTTAAATAAAACCGTTAACCAGCTTTCAATAATAAGAGTTCAGTTTGAGTATTACGGCATGATTTTATTTCATTACTCAATCTGTATCTCGGTGCACTGAATATTCAAGAATACTGAGCTATTGCAGCTCAAGATATAAAGTACCAGACTGTTTGTGTTAAACCAGCACGTAGAGCTGCTGATGATCCGGACCAGCTCGTAGATCTGTTGGTCCAGCTTCATACTGATCTGGTTCGCAGTTGCGTGCTGCTTTTACAATTTAAAATATTTTAAATTCCACGTAACTTAAGGGTTCGATTTCTTTGGTTGTGTGAGTGCCTACGTGAGTTGTGTGAGAACTCACGGACACCCCCTGTTTTTTGGGACCAGCAATTGGTATCAGAGCAGGTTGTTCTTGAATAGTGCATTTTTCTTCGAAAATTTTTAAACGATTTTAAAATTTTGTCTGCTCTGATAGTCTTCGAAAGCTTGTCTATGCTAAAATTTTTTAAGGCTTTCATAACTAATTTTATATGGATAGGGGGAGCAATGTCTATTGAATTGCAGAGCAGTTTCTCAAAAGGAAAGTGCAGCAATATCTGTTCCGACGAGTTGACAGATTGCACGAGATCTGTGGACGCCAAGATCCCTAGGTTTGGCAACGCTATAACTTAGGGGAAAATGGAAGTGGTTCTGTAAATTGAATAGTCTATTGCTTATCTGGTCTAAATAAATGAAAACCTTTGAGTAGCATAGATTCCGTCTTCAAAATCTCATGCACTTGTTTTCTCAAAATGTCATCCCTCGAAAAACAGTTCTCATTTGTTAAAATAAAGTAACCCTGTGCTCTGTTTGTCAGGCCTCGTGCTCACATCAGAGTTAAACCATGCAAAACATAGCGGAAGCAACTAAAAAGTGGTTAAAAATTTTTGCTTTTGGCCTGACGGTTTAAAACAATATAATTTAAAATAGTGCAATACTCAAAATAATCCCAGTTTAATAAATCTACAACAGCACAAACAGTCAAGTACAACAAATTTCCCCACGGCCGAAGTGATACCAGTGCATATAAATACTATACATAACTGGCACACTCTAACTACCTTCGGGGCACCTCCAGCTGGGTTAAAACCACGACCAGCTGTGAAACCTGGGATACCTGAAATCAAACACAGGAAACAAAACAAACCAAGCCCCAGAGGGACATTGGGGTCAAACCCCAGTACGGAGAGCAACTATAAAACAACAGTAAACATCAAAGATAAAATGCAGATGCTATGCATGAAGAACGGGACAACAACCGAAGGCTACAACCGAAGAAGGGAGCCAAGGAACAGCAAGCACAGCTCAACAGAATCAGCAAAATATATGTGGCCACGGTGTGTGTAGGACATGTGGGTGCTACCCAATCACCCCTACTCACCACCCTTACCAGATGCATCAACAGCTCAGCTTGTCGTTGCCCAACCTATGAACTGTGGTAGTTAGCCACTCGGCGCATAGGGGCTAACAAATCCCAGCAGGGAGATGAGAGTGCATTATTGCCGCTCGCCCTCGAATCCTGGTAAGAACAGAACAGCAACAACAACGAAACAACGAAACGATGGCTGCAACAGTTGAATGGAATATGCGTGTATGCAACAGCTAACAAAACAGATAGCATAAAACATATGCAACATCAATCATACACGGCAATTCACACAACAGCAACTTCACAATTTATCCAAGCCATAACCACGCTAAATTACAAGCTCCAAATCCGTAACTCAATATTCTGTGCAACAATTACCACAAACGGGGTCCCGAGAGATCTGGTCTAAAACCTGCTAAACAATACCCATAATTCTCAGGGACGCTAACACAGAATCACACGGCTGGGAGCTACAACTCAAACCAGCGATTACCCTACATATCTAACTCAACAGGAATCTTAAATAAACGCTCGAGGTAAGATCTCATCAAATAATCGAAGCTCTACCTGCACACACGAACATTCCAAAAGAGTTATCAATCGAAAGAGCAACTCTCAAGGAGTGCAGCGCCATCGGTCTTACTCAAAACAGAGACGGGAAATGACGGGAATTGTCGGAGAAAATCTACGGTGAACAGTGCTTAGGGTTCGAGACAAAGATTGGAAATCGGGGAAATATTTGCTATGTATCGTGGAACCAATAATAGAGAACAGCAGCCAAGTCCTCTATTAAATACACTACTTAACAGATGGTAGCAGCAGGAACAGATTCCATCAACAAAACAGTCGTCATCGCTGTTATATCAACCAGCAGCTGAAATCTCGCAACAGCTTTTGCCTATCGCTAAACAGCGAATAACTAAACAAAACGACGTTGCACCAACTTAACCAAACGACGTCGCAAAGGGACACGTCACCTCGCTACCAACAGCTGATCAACAAACCAGCAGCTGAATAAAACAACGCACCAAATCTCTCAACAGCTGATGTCTATCATAACCAACAGCTGATCTTTCAAACAACGCTAAAACAAAACGACGTTGCACCAACTTAACCAAACGACGTCGCAAAGGGACACGTCACCTCGCTACCAACAGCTGATCAACAAACCAGCAGCTGAATAAAACAACGCACCAAATCTCTCAACAGCTGATGTCTATCATAACCAACAGCTGGTACAAAGCGCTCCACTCACAACGCTGTCGTTCCAACTTAACTAAACGACGTAGTTTCGATACCCGCTAAGAAACATGCTAACAAAACCAACAGCTGGTTCCTGTTCACAAAACGTCGTTGCTTCAGAATCCCTTAGTGATCTCTGCTGATCATCGCAACTGAAATACCAACAACTGATCACTCGCAACAGATGGTCTCTAACAACAGCTGGATACGCGCTAATACACCAACGACTGAAATCCACGTCAGCATTGCTGCTGCTTCCTATCAAAATGAAACGACTAAAATCTAACGAAACACTGCTGCTCCAACTGATTCCTACTACTACTGCTGATATCTTTCCAACTGCTGATTCCAACACTTAGGCAAATTCGATGGCTACGCCAAGAACATCGACCAACATCTGGTCCAAACCCAACCAACACCTGATTGCGAAAACACAGATCTCACATTGTTTAGGGGGAGTTTTGTTTTAAACATGTAGGGGGAGACACGATTTCGAAACCCTTTTTGATTCCAACAAAAAGGGGGAGAAATATTTTTGAGCATAAATATACGTGCATATGTTTATCCAGATATTTTGTAAATAAAAAAAGGGGGAGATTGTTGGATCTGTTTATACAGATCAGAATCTAAGTTTTGATTAACACAAAATCTGTTATATCTTACTAACTGTTTATATGACTTGTGCAATGCACTTGATTAAGAAGGACGGAAGATATCCAAACTGGAACAGTAAGGGGACGCCCGAGGTAGTACAACAGAAGTCTTCCAGATTGCAGGGAACACCAAGCGGGTCTACCAGCTTGATGCAAGAGTAGCACAGGGACCAAGAATAGTAAATTGAAGAGCAGAATGGTTCAATTGCAGATCAAGTGCAGCATAAAAGTGTAGTGTTCAAGTGCAGAGCCGAGTACAAGTGCAGTGATCAAGTGCAGATCAGATCACTGAACACGGCTGTAACCAGTTCATCAGAGGGATCTCAGTCCTTCGGGAGACTGAATCTGAACTGGGTATCATATCCCAAAGAAGTTGGGATATATTCACTGGTGCTGGATTGCAGTTCAACCAGTGAAAGAAAGGTGTGCTTGCCGATGGTTTGGATGAGGTGTTTGAATTGACCAAGTGAACAAGCAAACACACAATGGCTCTTGACGAGAAGAATAGAGCCAAGCTAGTAACCCAGATCAGAGAAGAGAAAACCTGATCAAGGATCCCAGCAGCTGGATGCTTATGATGGGGAAGTAGAAGGCTGCTGTAGTAAAAGAAGAAACCAGCTGGGAATGGAGTAAAGCTGGGGAACAAGCTCAGTGAAGCAACCGACTCAGGGATGAAACAGCTGAAGAAAACTAGCTGGAAGGACACCAGCTGGTAGAACAGATCAGAAGTCCTGCACCAGATCAAAAATTAGTTTGTGTAATCTCTGAATAAAATGTCAGGCCTCGTGCTCACATCAGAGTAAAACCACACAACACAAGAGGAAGCTACTAAAAAGCGGGTAAAATTTTTTGCTTTTGGCCTGACGGTTTAAAACAATATAATTTAAAATACGACAATACTCAAAGTAATCCCAGTTCACAAAATCAACCAACAAAGGCTACAAGCCCACGACAAGCAGTACAACATAAACATGTATCAAACACCTGGTACCAACCACAACTGAATACCACAGGATACAAAAAAATACAACATGAGCACAGGGCATCCCCTGGCTAACTGTACTGATACATATATATATATGCTATACGCTACTGGGACACTCTAACCACCACCTTGGGCACCTCCAGCCGGGTTAGATCCACGACCAGCTGGATAACCTGAACAACACAACAGGCAAGGAAAACAAACCAAGCCCCAAAGGGACATGGGGTCAAACCCAGTACGGAGAGCAACTGAAACAGCTAAAGAAAAGCATAAGATAAAATGCGGATGCTATGCATGAGACACCGGATAGCAGCTGAAGGCTACAACCAAAAAAGGAGCCAAGGAACTCAAACATAGTTCCAGAGAATCTGCAACAAACGGTGGCCACAGGGTGTGTTCAAAGTGTGGTAATGAGCCACTCGCCTTGACACCACACCCGAATACCAGATGCATCAAACAGCTCAACCTTACGTTGCACAACTCATGAACTGTGGTAGTTAACCACTCGGCGCATGAGGGCTAACAGATCCCAGCAGGGAGATGAGAGTGCGGTATTGCCGATCGCCCTCGCATCCTGGTAAGAAACAACAGCACAATACAACAAGATACAAAGCAAGGAGTCTGAAATGCAAATAAATAAATGCGTGTATGCACATAACAACAGGCAGTAAACACTGGCAGCAATCACGAAGCAACATCAGCCATCACTGCACATGAGGGCTAACAGATCCCAGCAGGGAGATGAGAGTGCGGTATTGCCGATCGCCCTCGCATCCTGGTAAGAAACAACAGCACAATACAACAAGATACAAAGCAAGGAGTCTGAAATGCAAATAAATAAATGCGTGTATGCACATAACAACAGGCAGTAAACACTGGCAGCAATACACGAAGCAACAATCAGCCATCACTGCATTTACCCATGCCAAATCTCACGCTGTAACAAGCTCAACCCATACCTTAATTCTGTGCAACGATTACCACAACAAGAGTCCCGAGAATTCTGGTTTAGACCTGCTAAACACACAACGCACAAAACATAAATCCCACGGGACGCGGCACAGAACTCACGGCTGGGAGTTATACACTCAAACCAGCTATCATCCTACTCAACAACTGAACAGGAAGCTCAATAACAAAGATCTAAGGTAAGATCTTATCTCTAAATCGAAGGGCTACATGCATTGCGAACACACGGCCGAAGGAAGCACTTCGCGATCTTACTTCCAGCTAACAACAGCTCCCAAGAGTGGTATAGAATGAAAGAGCTTCTCAAGAGGAATCCAAAGCTACCTCGAACGTCCAAAATGGTGACCGTAAACGATAGGAATTCATCGGAGAAACTCATGGTGAACAGTGTTCTAGGGTTCACGAACAAAGGATAAAAGTCGGGAGAATTTTCACTAAGTATGGAATCTGATTAAAAATGGAACAAAGACCAAGTCTTGCTGCTTATATACATGCGAGAATTCTGTTTAAAAAAATCCACCGACACAAACAGATTCCAACGCCTCTAACATAAATATCGCAGCTGCCGACAGCAATGGGAACAGTACGTAGCTGATGCTCAACAGCTTCTTCAACAGTTCGAAGCTCACACCAGCAACCGCAATGCAAAGACAACGAGCGCTAATCAAAACGACGTCGCTCCGCACACATCAGCAAATCTGATCAAAGCGCTATGCTACAATAGATCCATACAAAGCCAATACGACGTCGCGCAACCTACGTCATCATATCTGATGAACTAAACGCCCGCAACAGCGATCCCTAGCGCTAAACCAATACGACGTCGCCTCCACTAATATAAACGATGGCGTTTTGCATCCGCTACAGGAACTCGCTGCGAACAGATATCACCATACCGAACAGGTTCTCACAAAACAGATTTCTACTCCCAAAAACTCAAAAATACGAAAAATACGAAAACTTCCAGAATTGCTCTAAATGTGAAATCTGACCCGAAAATGCAAACGAAACCTTCAAATAGAATTCTGAACCACCAAAAATCCTAAAAAGACCGATTAATCCAACAATTAATCTTTAACACATTTTCAGGTCTCACATTTCTCCCCCACTAAAAAGGATTTCGTCCTCGAAATCAAACAACAATTCTGAAAATACAACTCAACAACAGACTATCAAAACAGAAATTCACCTACTGCAAGGCCAAGAGTTCAAGATAACTGAGCAAGCATTTAACAACAACTAGGGAAGAAAACAACAGAACTTAACTAGCTACTGGAATCTAGCACGACAGCTATTCAAACAGATGCGGCCACTCACGCTGCATCTTTTCTTCCAGCTCCCAAGTAGCTACTTCCCTACCATGCTTGCTCCATTTCACCATCACTAACGGAATGGTTTTATTCCTTAACTGTTTCTCTTTTCTGCCAAGGATCTGCAAGGGATATTCCTGATAACTCAACGTTTGATCTAGCTCCACCTCGTCAGTTCTCAGTACATGAGACGGATCTGGCTCGTACTTCCTCAACATGGAAACATGGAAGACATCATGTAGAGAAGATAATTTCGGAGGCAACAACAGCCGATACGCTAACGGGCCAATCCTCTCAACAATCTCATACGATCCGACGTAACGAGGGGCTAACTTTCCCTTGTGTCCAAAGCGCATAACACTGCGAAACGGAGAAACTTTAAGGAATACCTGATCACCAACCTGAAACTCTAGAAGTCGACGCCTCTTATTCGCATAACTGGCTTGGCGATCCTGGGCATCTTTCATCCGCTGTTGAATTAGATCCACATGATCCTTCATTTGCTGCACAAATTCTGGGGCAGATAGCTGCTTCTCCCCCACTTCTTCCCAACATAGGCGATCTGCACTTCCTGCCGTACAAAGCCTCAAACGGCGTCATGCCAATCATCACTTGATAGCTGTTATTGTAAAATTCCACTAAAGACAACGCGTCTTGCCGGCTACCTCCAAAATCTATAACAATAGCTCGTAACATATCCTCCAACGTCTGGATAGTTCGCTCAGATTGGCCATCTGTTTGGGGATGATACGCGGTACTCATAGCCAATCTGGTACCTAAAGCTTCTTGCAGACTCTTCCAAAACTTGGAAGTAAACCTTGGATCTCGGTCTGAAACGATCGAAACAGGCACACCGTGCAATCTAACCACAAAATCCACGTACAGTTTCGCCATTTTCTTCAGAGAAAAGGTCATATCGTAGGGAATAAAATTTGCAGACTTCGACAATCGGTAGATAAACACCCAAATAGCATCGCACCCTCTGCTGGTACGAGGCAGATGCGTCACGAAATCCACTTGGAAGTAAACCTTGGATCTCGGTCTGAAACGATCGAAACAGGCACACCGTGCAATCTAACCACAAAATCCACGTACAGTTTCGCCATTTTCTTCAGAGAAAAGGTCATATCGTAGGGAATAAAATTTGCAGACTTCG
>KV018146.1:3503-22894 GCA_001598015.1 Dorcoceras hygrometricum
AAACAAATATGCTGTGTATCGTATCTCTTTTATTCATTCAACACTCGTATTATTTTAGCACGCATAACACACGCATACAGTTAGCACACAAGCACAGTAAGTCTCGAACAGATTTATGTTGCACATAAATCTGTTTGAGTTGTTTTAAAATATTAGGATTCAGTTCTGGTATTTTCCGCATGATTTTTAAATCATCATAAATCTGTTTGAGTTGGTTTTAAAATATAGGATTCAGTTCTGGTATTTTCCGCATGATTTTTAAATCATACCAGATCTGTCTCCGGTTCTCTTGTGATTTTTTAAGTGTTCAAGAACATCGAGCTATTGCAGCTCCGTATCAGCAGCACAAATTTTTAATGAGCGTTTTAACAACGGTTGCTGATCCTTTTGATCCTATTTTTGGACCATCAAGTGGTATCAGAGAAGGTTGTTCTTGATCGAGCACTGATTTTAAAACACATGTGCTATGTTTTTAATGTTTTTAACTATTTTTGAGAAGCTTGTTTATGAAGGCCAGTTGATCTATTTTAATATAGAACCGGTTTTCTTTTGATGAACTGTCACGGGATGCGCGAGTCCCGTGCGGATGCCAAGCTTCTATTTTCGTTGTGCTGTAAGATCACTTGGAGCGAGGCTCAGTGACAAGCACATGGGGCGAAATAGAAGTATGAAAATCTGAGCTGTTCTCTGTGCTGGCGCTTCATATTTAAGTAACTCAGTAGCACTTGTTCATTTGAAATATTTCGATGCTCTGATTTATTTTCGAACTGTTTGTTTTGCGGATTCCAGCTGATGCAAAATTTTGTTTTGAAAAATGTTTTGAGCTCATGTTATAAAATACAGGGAGAGTGGCGTCACTGTCTTTGACTAATTTGAGTTATGCATCAGTTCTGTTTTCAAAGTCATATAGCTTTTGCATACGGTGCTTCCCAAAGCTGGTTTTGTTTTTCAAATTTAAAACTTCTGCTGTTACGTTGTTTTTGTTGTAACAGTGTAGGGAGAGTTTTGTTTTAAAATGTCGGGAAGACCAGCAGTTCGATCTCTTTTTGATTCCCACAAAAAGGGAGAGAATTGTTAGAACATACATCGTTTATTTGAGGTTTTGTGTAAATCAAAAAGGGAGAGATTGATGGATCTGTTTTGACAGATCCTGATTAAGTTTTGAATTACACAAAACCTGTTATTGTTATTCTAACGATTCTATTTTAAGTATACAGATTTAACAGGTAATGTTTTCTGTTGAAGAATCGAAGCGATGAAGTTGTTTGAGTAAATCGGCAGAGAGGAGTTTTGTTTGATTGGACGCATCGAAGAAGAAGATGAACAGTAGCAGTAATCTGTCCAGCCGATGGTTCACAATATAATGATTCAGCAGTTGATTTGGTTTATCATGGAAACGGCAGTTGGATTAGCAATGGAGACGTCCAAAGTTGAATCAGCTGTTCGTAATCTGGCGGAGGCCAAGTTGAACCAGCTGGAGCATTGTAAATCAGCTGGAACGATGAAAACCAGCTGCAAGCGCTAAAGAGTAAAGATGAACCAGCTGGAACAGGAATTGAGAAGTTTGCTGGAGAAATAGATCGAAGAAGAATATTCCAGTCGCAAGTTACTGTTGACGAATCTGTTAGCAGTCGCGATTATAAGTACTGTTGACGAATCTGTTAACAGTCGCTATTCAGGAAGCTGTTGACAGCTGATGAGCAATGTTGAAGAATCAGCAGATGAAGAAAGCAGCTGGAACGACAGCGTTTTGCATTTGCGATAAGAATCAGCAGGAAGACTTTGCGATGGCAATGACCAGCAGGCGCAAGCATTTGGTGGATAGCGTGTTTTGCTAAGGATTGCATAACGACAACGTTTGATTGAAGAAGAAACGACGGCGTCTTGGAACCAGCAGGTACTTCTTCTAAGAATGACAAGCAGGCAGCTACAGTGCAACCAGTCGAGGGGACTCAAGTTAGCGATAGCAAAACGATGTCGTTTACATAAGTTGGTACGACAGCATTTGCCTTCGCACAAAGATTCAGCAGATGATCTTTGCGTTGATAACCAGCAGTCGCAAGATACCAGCAGGTAGCTTGTACATCCAGACGAGAGCTTCAGCGTTATATTCAACCAGTCGAGGATGCATAGTAAACGATGTCGTTTGAATAAGTTGATACGACATCGTTTGATCAACCAGTCATTGGGAAATCCAGTCGCAAGATGAAGTACCAGTCGCAAGATCAATCCAATCGCAAGCTACAGTGGATTCCGTCGCGAGCTTCAGTGCTATTGCATATCCAGTCGACATGGAATCCCAGACGCAAGAAAAGCAGAAGTAGCGAAGCGTTGCAACCAGGCGCAAAGTATCCAGTCGACATAGAATTCAGAAGAAGCGCAAAGCAGTTGAAGAATGAATCAGCAGCGAAGCAGTTGACGATTTACGAGAGCTGGATGTCAACTGCTGAGCTCAATTCAAATGGCGAAAACGACAAGAAGCCTGCAAAAGAAAGGACACAAGTACTGTTCCCTGTCGGTACTTTACAGAACACAATTGAACGGGAAGAATTTTGTGTCCAACGGTTTTAATTGGAACAGAGGCTTATATTTGCGAGAAGCGCCATTGAAGAAGTAATCGACTCAGAGAAAGAGCTGAGGTCGTTGAAGTTTTTGTTGCACAGAAAAGAGAAAAATTAATAGAAGACAAAAACTGAGGGAAAATGAAAAGAAAGACGAAGCAATCGACCGCCATTACAGAGGAGCTTTCACGAGAGTCGATTGCTGAGTTTTAATTAGCTTGTGTAGAGCATTTCCCTAGTGTGTGAGAAACAGAGAGTTTGAGCGATTCATTGTAACAATTTCACACACAGAGATTCATTCACATCCATTGGTGAATGAATCTCAAAACGTTTCACAACAGGTCCCGTCCAAGCACGATGACGTAAAACTCATGTGTATGTAGTTAGTCACACAGTTGCGGCTGGTGTGCATTTGTGAAGTCTAGGAGTTCTCACAGCTGTTGGTTGTGGGATCGGGTCTGTACACGACTTGTAAGATCAAATCTTCTAGTGAATCCTTCCGAGGAAGAAGGGGAGATGTAGGACATTGAGGTCCGAACTTCCAGAAACAAATATGCTGCGTATCGTATCTCTTTTATTCATTCAGCACTCGTATTATTTTAGCACGCATAACACACTCATACAGTTAGCACACAAGCACAGTAAGTCTCGAACATATTTATGTTGCACATAAATCTGTTTGAGTTGTTTTAAAATATTAGGATTCAGTTCTGGTATTTTCCGCATGATTTTTAAATCATACCAGATCTGTCTCCGGTGCTCTTGTGATTTTTTAAGTGTTCAAGAAGAACATGAGCTATTGCAGCTCCGTATTAGCAGCGCAAAATTTTCAATCGCTCATTTTAACCAGCGGCTGCTAAGTTTCCTCTTAAAACAGGGACCAACAATTGGTATCAGAGCAGGTTTTTCTTGAACGAGCACTAATTTTAAAACTCATGTGCTATGTTTAAATGTTTTTAACTGTTTTTAGAAGCTTATTTTATGAAGGCCAGATGTTGTTTTAATATAGAACCGGTTTTTCGCTTGATGAACTGTCACGGGATGCGCGAGTCCTGTGCGGATGCCAAGCTTCTATTTTCGTTGTGCTGTAAGATCACCTGGAGCGAGGCTCGGTGACAAGCACATGAGGCGAGATAGAAGAAGGAAAAATCTGAGCTTTTATCTGTACTGGTTCTTCATAACATTGATATACGAAATCAAGCCACTACCGGATGCTAAGTTCTCTTACTTTAGAAACATCTTAGGTCTTCTTGAAATGACTTAAGTTTGTTCTGAGGGCATTGATTCAGGGGGAACAATATGAGTCAAACAGATAGCCAAGAAAATCAGCTGGTTTCCATCGGGCTGGTCGATTTCGAGCTGGTCACAATCAAGTTGATTGATACCATATCGATCTGGTCCAGCTCGAGGTACAGCGTGATGTTATCATGTGGCTTGCCTCAATTGTTTCCAGCTGATATATCCAAATTGAACGGTTGAGATTGGGTTAAAAATTTTACAATACTTCATTTAAAATTCGGACGGTCATCTCTCTGAAATTTCAAAAGTCTTAAAATTAGGCGATGACACGTGTCCCCAAAACCCTTCTCTCCCCGCTCAAACAATAGCCATTATTTTTCATTTTCATCAGTACAGTATCAAATTACTTCGAGCAATAATGCAACAGTGGCAAGTCGCTAACTCGTATCATAAATTACTATTTCGAAATAGCTTCCTCCCTCTTCGTCAACACTTTGCAGGTTGATTTCACATCCGTACTTACTATGGAACATGCGGGAATGGTTCGTATGTTCAAGACTCTCGAGGATACCGGATTGCGTGGCTTTTTAGAAGGTACGACCCCTGTATTTGAATCTGCTGTTGTTGAGTTCTTATCAAATGCACGAGTTTTAGCCGAAACCATTGTTAGTACTGTGTGTGGGAAAAAGTTGGTGGTTACGGAAGACATTTTTTCGGGAACGTTTAAACTTCCAACTGAGGGTGTGCAAAATTTCTCTGGAATCCCTACCGAAACAATCGCTGAAATGCGCACTAGGTTCTCTGCCACTACTGTACCTTTCCAAAGTTTGGAAAGAAAAGGGATTTGCTTTTCGAATACAGTCTACTGCATGATATAGTAGCCAAATCACTTTGTGCGAAATCAGGATCGTTTGACAAGGTCACATGTGAAAAAATTGAATTCATGGTAGCAATTTCTGCTGGTATATCAGTTAATTGGGGTCGCATCCTATTTAAACGATTGCTTGCAATGGTTCAAACTCCAAGGAAACAATCTCAAGGATTCACGGTTCTAGTCAGCATGTTGATGGAATTACTAGTTTGGGCCGATCTTGGAACAACAACCAAGCTACACGTTAAGAAAGTTTTGACAAGCAAACAAGTGCAGAACTATCTTAATGGTAACCAAGGAACTACTCCCACAGAGGAAACCGCAAGAAACACTGCAGGTGGGACGTCACAACACCGCCAGAAGTCACACAATCTCTTGCTGATGATACCGAACAAGGCATGCCCAATCCTAGGAAATGAAAACACAAAGGTGAAGCAACGATGAAAAAATCCAAACAGGCTGCCATCCCAAACATCACTGCACATATACCTGCTGAGAATAGAGGCATCGTAGTTTCAACGAATGATGATCCTGAGGAGGAGTCGGAAATCGATTCATGTCCATTAGTACCACGCCAGCGCCGAGCGACGCAATTTTCTGAATCTTCTGATTCACTCCCTCTCACACACCTTCTGAAACGCCTGAGGACACAAAGTCCAGACCATACGATCCCTCCTGATCCAATTCCAGCCCGTACTACTGTACCAACAGAATCTATCCAAGTCGGAAATATTAATAACCTCACGGAAAACTCTGGATCTTAACGATCAAACCGAACAAGATGAGAATAATAACTCATAATGTTCATCATTCTCATCACACTATTACCACTGAGGGGGAAGGATTCAAAGATGGTGATGAACAACGGGTGAACAATTTGCCCATGGTTCTGAAGAACCCGAAACTATCGCTCCAACACCGGATGCACAGATACATTCTGCATCTGCCTCTGCAGACCAATACTGTCAAACGCTAATAGCATCTGCACGGGAAAAGGTCTCTACAAAAATTGCGATCTTTGAAGAATGGGTTCATTTTCTACTGGAAGTACGCCTCAAAGATCTCTCCTCTTTTGAATCTATGATTAACAGTGAATAACAGCTGCTCGAATGGGCAGAGACTGAGGATATCACTGAGTTATCTGAGCGAAGGTCGCTCATTCTCTACAAACTTCTTGAAACCGAACTAGAAAAGCTCTATCTGATGCATCTCGCCAATTTCAAGACAAGTGTTGCCTCTGCTCATTATGACTTTGAATGTATTCGCCTACTGCATCAAGAGCTCCGGCTGATTGCAGTTGGACACAGACATCACCGTGGTTTGGCAGGTTTACCACTTACTTCTCTTGAGTGTGATTTTCTTCCGAAGTTTTCTCCTCAATCAGAAATATATCACTTCACTGGTACCGCACAAGGATCAGTGCTAGACACATATCACCATGTAAATCAGACTGCGGCACACGCCCCTCATGAGCATCAGGCTCAGGAAACCGAGCCACAAATTCAAATTCCTGACCATGACACTCACGGTCAAGACGGACAAAGCTCTGAAGACGGGGTTGATCCGAAGATAAATGCTATTCCAATCTCCACTATCAATTTCGAAGAACTTCCCAGTACCAAACAGATTGTCTCTCCCCATCCGAATCCAGACTTCTCAACTTTACGGATGATCGATATCACTCCACAGGAATCCTCCACTCTGCAGCTGTTACACAATGCTACTCAGTTGCTCAATGTTATACCCACTCACGTATCCTCCCTAGACCAATAATATGCTCGCCTTTGTGATGATTCACTCATTACCAGACATCACACTACGAAGCTTCGCAACGAGCTCAAAAGCACGGCGGAAGGATTTGATATCAAAATTGATGTTCTAGAGCGTACTCTCACTCAATGACTGATCGATGAACTAGCAGTGGTAAAATCTCAGCTGGCCTATCTAGTTGAAGATTTGAAGGGATCGGGTGCTGCCAAAAAGGGGGAAGGTGGCTCAAGTAGCAGACCTAGGGAAGGGCTACAATTGCGATTACTTAAAATCCAGTGCTACATTCAAGAACTAAGCACATTGATATACGAAATCAAGCCACTACCGGATGCTAAGTTCTCTTACTTTAGAAACATCTTAGGTCTTCTTGAAATGACTTAAGTTTGTTCTGAGGGCATTGATTCAGGGGGAACAATATGAGTCAAACAGATAGCCAAGAAAATCAGCTGGTTTCCATCGGGCTGGTCGATTTCGAGCTGGTCACAATCAAGTTGATTGATACCATATCGATCTGGTCCAGCTCGAGGTACAGCGTGATGTTATCATGGGGCTTGCCTCAATTGTTTCCAGCTGATATATCCAAATTGAACGGTTGAGATTGGGTTAAAAATTTTACAATACTTCATTTAAAATTCGGACGGTCATCTCTCTGAAATTTCAAAAGTCTTAAAATTAGGCGATGACACGTGTCCCCAAAACCCTTCTCTCCCCGCTCAAACAATAGCCATTATTTTTCATTTTCATCAGTACAGTATCAAATTACTTCGAGCAATAATGCAACAGTGGCAAGTCGCTAACTCGTATCATAAATTACTATTTCGAAATAGCTTCCTCCCTCTTCGTCAACACTTTGCAGGTTGATTTCACATCCGTACTTACTATGGAACATGCGGGAATGGTTCGTATGTTCAAGACTCTCGAGGATACCGGATTGCGTGGATTTTTAGAAGGTACTACCCCTATATTTGAATCTGATGTTGTTGAGTTCTTCTCGAATGCACGAGTTATTGCTGGAACTATTGTTAGCACTTTGTTTGGGCAAAAGTTGGTGGTCACAGAATAAATTTTTTCGGAAACGTTCAAACTTCCGACTGAGGGTATGCAGAAATTTTCTGGTATTACAAACGAAACAACCGCTGAAATGAGAACTAGGTTCTCTGCTACTACAGTACCGTTCCAAAGTTCTGGTAAGAAAAAGGATTTACACTTCGAATACCGCCTATTGCATGACATAGTTGTGAAATCTCTCTGTGCAAAAGCCGGATCTTTTGACAAGGTTACCTGTGAAAAGTTTGAATTCATGGTAGCAATCTCGACTGGTCTATCAGTCAATTGGGGTCGCATTCTGTTTCAACGATTGCTCGCCATGGTTTAGAATCCAAGAAAACAGTCTCAAGGATTCACGGTTCAAATCAGTATATTTTTCTGAATCTTCTGATTCACTCCCTCTCACACACCTTCTCAAACGCCTGAGGACACAAAGGCCAGACCATACGATCCCTCCTGATCCAATTCCAGCCCGTACTACTGTACCAACAGAATCTATCCAAGTCGGAAATATTAATAACCTCACGGAAAATCTGGATCTTAACGATCAAACCGAACAAGATGAGAATAATAATCATAATGTTCATCATTCTCATCACACTATTACCACTGAGGGGAAGGATTCAAAGATGGTGATGAACAACGGGATCATGGTTCCCACGAACAAGGAATAGGAGATATCAATCTCAAAGAGGGATTGTATCAGAATACTCAGAAGGAACATGAAAGTCAGTCCGAGCCTGATCTTGTTACTACTGCAGGAGCTAGTTTGTTCACTGATACCATTCTGACTGCTTCCAATGAAGAAAATATTGCTGAACAATTTGCCCATGGTTCTGAAGAACCCGAAACCATCGCTCCAACACCGGATGCACAGATACATTCTGCATCTGCCTCTGCAGACCAATACTTTCAAACTCTAATAGCATCTGCACAGGAAAAGGTCTCTACAAAAATTGCGATCTTTGAAGAATGGGTTCATTTTCTACTGGAAGTACGCCTCAAAGATCTCTCCTCTTTTGAATCTATGATTAACAGTGAATAACAGCTGCTCGAATGGGCAGAGACTGAGGATATCATGAGTTATCTGAGCGAAGGTCGCTCATTCTCTACAAACTTCTTGAAACCGAACTAGAACAGCTCTATCTGGCGCATCTCGCCAATTTCAAGACAAGTGTTTCCTCTGCTCATTATGACTTTGAGTGTATTCGCCTACTGCATCAAGAGCTCCGGCTGATTGCAGCTGGACACAGACATCACCGTGGTTTGGCAGGTTTACCACTTACTTCTCCTGAGTGTGATTTTCTTCCGAAGGTTTCTCCTCAATCAGAAATATATCTCTTCACTGGTACCGCACAAGGATCAGTGCTAGACGCATATCACCATGTAAATCAGACTGCGGCACACGCCCCTCATGAGCATCAGGCTCAGGAAACCGAGCCACAAATTCAAATTCCTGACCATGACACTCACGGTCACGACGGACAAAGCTCTGAAGACGGGGTTGATCCGAAGATAAATGCTATTCCAATCTCCGCTATCAATTCCGAAGAACTTCCCAGTACCAAACAGATTGTCTCTCCCCATCCGAATCCATACTTCTCAACTTTACGGATGATCGATATCACTCCACAGGAATCCTCCACTCTGCAGCTGTTACACAATGCTACCCAGTCGCTCAATGTTATACCCACTCACGTATCCTCCCTCGACCAATAATATGCTTGCCTTTGTGATGATTCACTCATTACCAGACATCACACTACGAAGCTTCGCAACGAGCTCAAAAGCACGGCGAAGGATTGATATCAAATTGATGTTCTAGAGCGTACTCTCACTCAATGACTGATCGATGAACTAGCAGGGTTATGTTAGCCCATATGCGCTGAGTGGCTAACTACCACAGTTCATAGGTTGGGAAACAGCAGGCCGAGTTGTTGGATGCATCTGGTATTCAGGTGTTGTGTCCTGGCGAGTGGCTAGCTACCACACTTGGAACACACCCAGTGGCCACCATTTGTTGCAGATTCAGTCGAGCTGTACTTAGAATTCCTTTCTGGTTGGAGTCTTTGGGTTGTTGTCCAGCATCTCATGCATAGCATCTGCATTTTTATTCTTGCTGCTTATTGCTGATTTATAGTTGCTCTCCGTACTGGGGTTTGACCCCATGTCCCTCCGGGGCTTGGTTGTTTCTTTGTTGCGTTGTTTTCAGGAAACCCAGGTTCTACAGCTGGTCGTGGATTTAACCCAGCTGGTGGTGCCCCAGGAGGTGGCTAGTGTGTCCCAGTAGCATATAGCATATATATATGTATCAGCTGGCCAGGGGGATGCCCTGCGCTTTGTTGTTGTACCCGTAGGGGAGTTTGATACATGTTGTACTTATGTATGCTTTGTTGTTGGTTTTTTTGAATTGGTAAACTTATTTTACGTATTGTTGTATTTTAAATTATATGTTTCTAACCGTCGGGCCTAAAAGCAAAAATTTTACCCTCCTTTTTGATAGCTTCCGCATGTGTTTATCTGTTGTGAGCACGATGACAAGGGCCAAGTATTCGAGGGCCGACTGGAGGACGAGGAGGATCAAGCTCACAAGGGGGAAGAGGAAGAAATGATGATCCAGAACGTTTTAAATATTCGAAATGGTTTTAAGCCACATAGAGAATAAAACTGATTGAAACAAACTAACTCTGAGCTTACATTATATTTTGGGGAACGAATTATGAATTCAATTGATCAGTATTAATCCTCTGTTATGATCATTTTTTACGAATCAAGGTTTTGGCATCACCAAAAAGGGGGAAATTGTTGGGACACAAATTCAAGAATTTTTGGTGATGAAATACTTAACAGGAAAAAGAATCCGTAAAAGAGATAATTCAAAACAAATCATCAAGGACTGTACAAGACTCATCACGCTCAACAAAGAAATCAGCTCGAAGTATTGAAGGTCAAAGTCAAACCAGCCTGAAGATATATTTCAAAAAGCTGAACGACGTAAAGCACAAGAAACCAGCTCGAATGAGTGAACCAGCTGGATACTGAGACAGTAAAAGCTATATCAGCTGGATGAGAAGACAATGCAAATATCAGCCAGAATTTCAGAAGAGTTTATCAGCTCGATACATGGAATTGAAAATTCAGCTGGGTATAACGACATAAGGAATTTGAAATTTGGAATGACTAAAGTACTATGCCATCTGAAGCTATTCAGTTGACATCTCTGCAATGATGTGTGGTCGTTGAAACCACTTGAAGCTAAGACCAGAAATGCAGGGATATGACACCATACTGAAGACGAAGCAGATTTACCAAAAAGGGAAATGCATTTATTGAAGATGTACTTTCATAGTACAAGCATTTAAGGCGCCGAAGATATCTCAGCTTGGATGTATTCAATGTATCTACTGGTAACATTTATTACCGTTACATCCAAGGAGTATATATAGAAGAGAAGAAAAATCGTGAAGAACTACAGATACACAAGAGATCATTAAGATATTACACAAGTCCTTCACTGAAACAGAGTTCATTTTTGAACCAGCTCGTCAAAAGTGACACACACACATATCAAACATACTCTTCGTGTCACCAACTCTTCTACACTCATTTCTGTAGCTTAAAATTGATTTGTAAAATCAGAAACAGAGAGTGTCTGAGTGCTAGAGTAGCACAACCAGCTGAGAGCTTTAACTGTTGAAATACGAACGAGGCTGAGGGTCTGTGTGTCGTAAGATAGCTAAATAGCTGAGCACTAAAGTGTTTGTAGTAACGAACCAGACTGCGTCGTTTGTTGCTAGGAGTTCTCTTGGCTGAGGGTCCCGAGATTGGGTTTGAACAAAGTTGTATAAATCAAAGCCTTCTAGTGAAATCCTTCCCGTCGTGGAAGAAGGGGAGACGTAGGAGAGATTGCTCCGAACTTCCAGAAACAACACTTGTTCTTATTGTCTTTATTTCTGCACTTTGATTAAATTGTTCAGCTGCTTGAATCACGTTTATTCCGCATAAAATAACTTTATTACGTGAGACAACAACATCACTGAGAAAACCTTCCAGCTGGTAATTCGGCTGGAAGTTGGCTTTGAGCTGTAAAATCCTTTCAAAATAAAATGTTCATTTAAAATTAGCAAAGAAGTTCATTCAACTCCCACCTCTGAACTCTCAAGCACCCTTTTAGATCCTAACACTATCAATCGGCAAATGATATGCTGTACCGGCTAGTTGATATGCTTTCCATCTTTGAAGAACTTGCCATTTCTTCTACTAGAATCACATGAATAACATTCGGTAATTGAGCCAGTAAGTAAGCATACGATTGATCTGATTTGATCTGATCGAATCACGTCTAAATTGATATCTGTATGTTCTGAGTTGTTCTGTGAGGATTGAGAATTTAGATTAGTGATTAATTGATTTGATTTGGGATTAATCACGATTATTTGAGGGAATTTACGTAGAGAATATGATCCCTGCTGATATTTCAGTCGCAGCGCTTGGTTAGGAAATGAGAATTATCGAAATTTGGTGAAGTCAACGCTGGTCAAAGTTACTGTAGCTCCTGCTGGTGGATTTTTGGAATCAGCAGATATGGTGACATCAGCGTGACGCATGAAGATCTGCTGGTTTTGGTGTGAATTGAAGTTGCTGCTGGCAGACATTGCGCGTAGCGTGAGATTGAGCGAGGAAGTGACGCGTGTTAGTCAACACTTTGGAGTGTTGACTATTGACTCTAAGCTGATCTCCATGCTCTGAGCTGAAACTGACTTATCTGAATTAATTTACTTTCTCTAAGCTATTTAACTTGTTCTAAGTTGATCTGCATCATCCTGAGCTGAGTAGCTATGTCGTAAACTGTACTTATTTCTCTAAGCTGAAATGCATCGCCGTAAACTGTTTGACATACTCTGAGCTGATATACAACGTTCTGATCTGATCTGCCACTCTTGGGTGATCAACACGCTCTGAGTTGTTCTGTTATGTCATAAGATGTTCTGTTCAGCTCTGCATCTTACGGTTGTAATCTGGATCAGTTTCTTGTATTTGTTATCACCAAAACTCAAATTTTATTCCTAACAATTTCCCCCTTTTTGGTGATGACAAAACTTAGCAGCAAAAATTCTCTTCTATTAATTAACGAAACATGCTATGTACAAGAACTGATAGATCTTCTTAAGACAACTTCTTAAAAATTGAAAACAACGACTCAAACCCATCTGCGCTTGCCACTGCTGTCTTTGTATCTGTCACCACTGCTACTCTCCCCTTTTCTACTGTTGATGCTACCACCTTCCCACTTTTTAACATCACCAGCTCTCGTAAGGTGAACAACTACTTTTGAAAGCTGAGAGCTGAGGGAGGTGAGGCTCAAATTCACTTCCAATGATTGTTTTTGTGCCTCTTAATGTAGCATCCTTCTAGTAGCAGTAATATCCGAGGAAAGGTCAGCTTTGAGCTTATCTCCTCTCCAGAGCAAATCTAAGTGCTATCTCCACTGTTTGTTGGCTAGCGCCATGTGATGTACGCAGGTCTTTGATACTGAGCTCTAGAGACTTCATCCGCTCATTTAAATCTGATTTGAAGGAAGACAGAAGCTCTTGAGATTGTAATTTCTCCGAACTGATGCTGGACACCAGATCCCAGAGTTGAGCAGTGGTCTGTGCAAATGATGAAGCACTGTGGATGTCACTGAAACTATGAATTTCCTATGCTGGGCGACTCTCCTCATATATCATCTCAACAGGTTCACATGCAGAATGAGATTGAAGATCTTCTGCATGTGTATCTTCTTCGAAGAATCCACAAAATTGATCAGCATGCTGCCCGTGCTGAAAACTCTGAAAACTATATCTGTAATAGACTCTGTAACCGATACTGATGGATGTACCACCAAATATTTACACTGTTTCACTGTTGGTTTCTGGGAACAGAGAACTGAACAAACTTCTGTATCCTCATTCGGCCTGAAAATATATTTGAGGGTCCTGGCAGTGTCCATACCAACCTATGCTGCTTCCTAAGCCCCAGATATGCTATCATTGCAATCCTGTGAGCCTCAGCTAGCACGTCCATAATTAACATGTCTACACGTGCGAAGGCGTCGACGGCGACAAAATTTTTTTCCCTTGCATTCAACATTTTTCTAATGAATAATTCTCTGAACTTCACGTACACCAGCAATCTCCGCTTGAAGTCTACTCAAAGAGACTCTGGTTGCTGCCAATTATATTCTAAAGAGGTTTTCAATGCCTTATCATTGATCCACGAATCCCGTTTTGAGCGAGCTAATTTGGCAAATACATAGCCTCTACTCTGTACGTAAAACTCAAGATCTGCAAACATTAAACTCACCATCTCCTTAATCGGATTTCCCTTGACTTTCTCAACAAAAGCCTTCTTCCCTTATCAACGGGGGTAATCTTCGGAAGAGATCAGGTGTGCTAGTCCACTTCTTTAATATGAATGCCCTGACTCCACCTAATCTGAGTTAATGGCTCTCTTGACATCATCGAAGGAGGAAAGGATCTCGCTCGACAAGTCCGTATAAGATCCTCCAGAGACAAAGACTCGTCATCAGGTACTTCTAAAATCTTAGCTTTCATCCGTGACATATCCGTTTGGATCACCGGTGCTGACACCTTGTTTTCCTTTGGAAAACGGCTTTGGATCCTCAGAATCAGAATCCTCCAAGAGAATGTGTTTTTGCTTTGTTTGGATGCATTATCTGAGTTGGAACTGTTTCCCTCACCGCAGCTCTCCCAATACTAGTGCGTTTACGCTTGACTGCTGGCAGAACAAAGGCATCAGCTCTGGTGCACACATCCTCCAACCTTTTGACTTTCATTACTCCGACTTTCTCCGTGCTACCAAAAAAGTTCTTCTCCTCTATGGACTCCGTCCGAGCTGATTTTTCCTTATCAAGATAAGTGTCAACAGATTTGGCAGGTAAATCCTCAAGAAGGGAAGGGCCGTGGACTTGCCCAGGTTCAATATGAGGACTCCCTTCAACAGCAGATCCAGCTGCACAGCAAAACCTTGAGCCTGCTTGGTCGATGGAACGACCATTGCCTTCAGAATCCTGAAAAGGATTTTGCTCCGATTGATTTTGATGCCTCCCATAATAGGCACCATCAGATCAAATCGGCTTTGGGTCACATCATCAAGAGATCTAGCTTTGCCAGTGAGTGCCTTGGCTATGATATCGTGTAGGAAAAGATATTA
This sequence comes from Dorcoceras hygrometricum, assembly GCA_001598015.1. Classification (NCBI taxonomy): domain Eukaryota; kingdom Viridiplantae; phylum Streptophyta; class Magnoliopsida; order Lamiales; family Gesneriaceae; genus Dorcoceras; species Dorcoceras hygrometricum. Next base: position 18,207 of record KV018146.1, read on the forward strand.
CAACTTCATGTCTTTTTTCTTGCTAGAACTGTGTATTGGTACCCTGGACTCAGAAAACTCCAACCCTCATCTGTGCAACCAACCTTTCTGGCAATTCAAATATTTCTACGAGCCCCTCAATGGGCAACCTAAAGAATCCAAAAAACATCTTCTCAGAAATTACCACGGATGAGCCTCTGACTGAACTGATCACAGTAGTTCCCTCCAGTTTGGCGTTGGCAAAGAAGGTCTGAATATCCTCCTCATAAATTGCTGCGTTGCACCCCAGGAAGCTTTTGTGTCCTGATGACTCCAGTGCTTGGACATCTTCACTAGTACCCTGTTGGGAAGACGTAGAACAGACTCAAAATTTACTTGGATTCGGTCTGTAAGAAAATAAATGCCATTGTTGCTAGGTTGCTAAGATGCGAGAGAGATTTTTGCAAGGAAAAGTTAGAGAAAAAAAGTAGTGATGGTAATCGAGAATTAAACAAATATAAGCTATAACGAGAAGTAGAGAATGCGAGAAAAAGAACATTGGTTGTGTTTTGGCATACATGGAAATCACACGTGTCAGGCAGTCGTTGGAGGTTTTATTTTGAAAGATACACTTGTAAGAAATAGTAGATACGTTTGCAAAAATACTAGATGCATATGCAGAAAATACTAGATTTTGAAAATCCGCCAAGTATGGAAAGAAATCACAACCATATATTTACTATTTCAACAGGGGTAATATTAGATCAGCTTGGGGATAAACATCAGCTGTATGTGTGCGTAATCTGAATGATTCAGCTCACGCACATTCAGTGACTTATAGCTTATTATATGTGATCTGAATGTTCCCCCTAAGCTGAGGTTCTCCCATAAGCTGAAGGTTCCCCCTAATCTGAAGGTTCCCTAAGCTGTAGGGTCCCCTAAGCCGGAGGTTCACCCTAAACTTGTCAGATCCTGATCATCTGCATTCAACAGGTTATGGCAGTTCTAAGAGACCAAGAAGGTTTCTAAAATAAGAAAGCTTAGTGTCGGCAATGGCTTGGTGAATATATCAGCTACTTTCTGTTCTATCAAAACGTATTTTAGCCTGACATTCTTCTTGTGCACGTGATCTCTTATGAAATGATGCCTTATCTCAATGTACTTGGTTCGTGAATGCAGCACAGGATTCTGCGTGATGGCTATAGCACTTGTGTTGTCACAGAATATTGGCGCTTCAGAGGCATCAATGCCAAAATCCTTGAGCTGATGTTGTATCCAAAGAATCTGAGCACAGCAGATCCCAGCTTCTAAGTAATCAACCTCAGTTGTGGATGTGGAAATTGATGTATTGTCAGGCCCGGTGTACACGACAGAGATAAACATGCAAATTACGACTGCGGAAGCATAAAAAGTGGCTAAAATTTTTTGCTTTGGCCTGAATTAGAAAATATAATTTAAAAGTACACTTATACTCAAAATATTGGTTTATAACAACCGAAAACCAACAACCGCAACAGCAATAACAATTACAAGCATCGAGTGTCTCCCAAACGACATAATCTCAAATCAACAATAGAGCACAACACGAGACATTCCCCGGCGACAACTCTAATACATAATTATAAAATAGAGGTAACAGGGACACTCTATCCACTACTCGGGACACCACCAGCTGAGTCATCCCTACGACCAGCTGAGAAACTTGGGTAACCTGAACAACACACAGACAATCAAACAACCAGCCCCAGAGGGACAGGGGTCAAACCCCAGTACGGAGAGCAAATCAAACACTAATAGACAACAACAGATATAAATGCACATGCTATGCATGAAAACAGCAGGATGCAAGGGCAGCAAGCTACAATCGAGTCAGGAAGCCAAAGGAGATCAAGGACCAGCTCAGTAGCTGTAGCGCCCCAAAATCCATAGGACCACAATTGCTAGCCTTTTTATTCCTATTTTGATATTTGAGCATCCAGATTTCAATTCAAGCTAGTTTAGTTGTTTAAATTGATTTACTTTCTTCCAGTTTAGAAGCACGGCTCAGATGGTTTCTAGATGGATTTTGCCCCAAGAACAATCCCGAGATGGAGCAGTTTTTCTTTTAAATAAAAATTCTTTTGGATGGGAGAGTAGTTTTCTAACGCCCAGACATTTTATTATCCACAATTAGAAACTTTAAGAGTTGAGAGATTACATTTAAATGCTATATTGTTCAACTTCGCTTGAATTTCAGATTTTGAGAATTAGTGAAATCAGCCTTCATTGTATTCGAGTTGAGTTTCAGCTTTTCATAATATCAGCTGTCACCTTTACGTGAAGTTGAGAATTCAGATGTTAGCTTAATGCTTCAATCAGACTTTTGTTTCAATGATTAGATTTCAAAGTGTTAGAATGCAATTTCAGCAGCTGCTTAGCCGTTCACTACAAACCAATTGAATCCTTATTTTTCAACTAAAATAGTTCGGTTTTGTGCATCAGATATTACTTTTAAACTAGATTAGCGCTTTCAAAGGATTTCTTTTGCATATTGATTAAACGTTTTTCTTTCCTAGGCAATTTAAATTCATATATATATGGTGTTAGCCGCATCATGCATCATAATTTGCAAATTAAAACACTTTCCAAAAATCAAGCGGTGCTCTCTCTAAGAAACCGAGCAAAAGCGCTTCAAAGTTTTGAAGGAGACAACCGGTGTTTTCGCGAATTGCTAAACTTCATCTGCGATTGTGTTAAAGAATCCAAGCAAGTAAACTCTGTTTCTTGCTCACTCAGTGAAAGTATATATTCAATTCTGTTTACATGATGTTTTAATTTTAATGTATGGAAGATAGCTACGGCTGTTCTTCAAAACCAGAAAAGTTCATGCTCTGTTTTTATATGAAGTACGTGTTTACTGTATTTTGTTCAGAAAAGATTTTAGAAAATTGTTTGATGATGTTCGTCTAGTAGATTCTTGATTATTCTTCAGATATTTCATCGAAGTAGCTTACAAGTAGCTTATTCGATCATTTCCAGAAATTTCTTGAGATATTTTGATTTCTTCAGACAAAGGAAACCTTCGTTATTCATGTTATTTCTTATGGTTAAGTCTGAAGTCTGGTTCTTAAACCACCACTGATATTCTACGTTGAAAATATTCTAAGTATAGATTTCAGCAGTTGCATTGTTTCGCCATCAGCTGTTGTATTGTTTTGTCATCAGCTGTTGCATTGTTATTGTCAACTGCTGTCAGCTCTTGCATTGTTTCATAATCAGCTGTTGCTTTGTTAGTATCCAACTGTTGTCAGTTGTTGCATTGTTTCGTAATTAGCTGTTGCATTTGTTCGTAACCAGCTGTTGCATTTGTTCATAACCAGCTGTTGCTTTAGTTTGTATTCAGCTGTTGGTTTGTTCAACACTTGAAAGCCTGTCAACTGCTGTCAGCTCTTGCATTGTTTCATAATCAGCTGTTGCTTTGTTAGTATCCAACTGTTGTCAGTTGTTGCATTGTTTCGTAATTAGCTGTTGCATTTGTTCGTAACCAGCTGTTGCATTTGTTCATAACCAGCTGTTGCTTTAGTTTGTATTCAGCTGTTGGTTTGTTCAACACTTGAAAGCCTTTATTTAAGTTGTGTTGACGTCTGAGTTGACCAAATCAATTCGTTGACAGATGAGTTGACCAATCCTATTATATACTTACAGCTGTTCACTATTCAAACTGTATCCCAAGCCACGTCTATTTCTTACGCTAACAACATCGTTTCATTTAACACATCTGTTTCAATGTTAGCAGATATCCTCCAAGCTGAATTGTTTCTTCTTCCTCGTGACGTCTGTTTTCAGTCAGATGTTACTTGTTCATTTTCACTTCAATTCGAAAGAATTATTCGATTCATTTGACAGATTCAAGTAGTATTTTTATTCAGTTTTCATCTTCGCAAGTATTACAGAGAATTCTCGAAGTGTTCCAGAACATCATTGAACAACGAAAATCAGTAAATCGTACGAGAGAGAAAGAAAACAGATTTTAGAAAGAAAAGAAAGAGTAGAATGATGTTTTAAGAAATGTTTTAAGTTATGACAACAGAGGGTCCCCAGGAAGGATAAGGATTACGGCTGACGAGCTGTATACCTCTTCAAAAAAAACTAGGAAGGATAAGGATTACGGATCGACGGGTCTGTATACCCCTTCACCATGAGCTTATGCTAAGACTGATATCAGGAGTTTGATCAAACGAATTGGACCAAATGTACAAGTGTCTTTGTCATAATTTCAGAAAATGAAAGAAGAGCGCAAGTGTGATTTTAATCACATCTCTGCAGAAAGTTTAAAGAAAATGTTTCAGAATTTGATTATGTGTTATGCTTTCAGTTTCTTTCAGATTCCTCAGTTGTTCATATTTCACTTATTCAGATTCCAGTTATAGTATCAGCTTCTATTTTTTGTATCGCATGATTTCGTTACTTCCAGATTTTACCTGCTGAGCCCCTAGGCTCACTAGTTTTCATTGAGTGCAGGTAATGATCAGTGGGGAGCTGGATGGAGAGCAGCTGATCGGGTTGTTGTGTTTATCGTGGACAACCAGTTCCTTTGTGTATTTCAGATGTTGATATACTGAAATTCTAGTTATAAGTTTTGTATAATAACAGGTTTATAATTTCTTTGTTTTGTAAGAATCTGTGCAGACTTTTGGTTAAACATGTATGCAGTTTCGTTCGAATTTCTATCAAACTTATTTCGGTTCAAC
>KV018147.1:0-24245 GCA_001598015.1 Dorcoceras hygrometricum
GGCTCCCCGCTGTGCTGCATTCTGTTCCTCCTTGGTGGCATTTTCACTCTCTTTTATTTGGTTCCCACAGACGGCGCCAATTGATGCTACTCAAATTTCGTCCTCGGTCCCCGACCAAAGAGCTAATTATCACCACCCGAGGATAATAATACACAACTCAGCAAATTCTAATCGGGAAATCTTGTAATGCTTTTTCTTTTATGGTAAGTTAAGATTCTTATCTTTCTTGTTTGCGAGAGACTCAAGTATTTATAGGTGAAAAAAGGTATCTCGATTGCGTATACGCCACCTGGCCACTCATGATTAGGTATGGGTCTGCCAGTCTTAGTTTGCACAAGTTACTAGGCCAATCAGAACTGAATAGAAACCTGACAACACGCTACCCGATTTAATCATTAACAAGCATGTGCTAGACAGCTTTTCACTTTTGGAATCCTCGGACAGATGTTCCCGAGTAAGCTTTTACGAGCAAGTTTTTCCCGAACATACTTTCCCGAGTACGGTGGTTCCCACAGACGGCGCCAATTGATGCTACTCAAATTTCGTCCTCGGTTACCCCGACCAAAGAGCTAATTATCACACCCGAGGATAATAATACACAACTCAGCAAATTCTAATCGGGAAATCTTGTAATGCTTTTCTTTATGGTAAGTTAAGATTCTTATCTTTCTGTTTGCGAGAGACTCAAGTATTTATAGGTGAAAAAAAGGTATCTCGATTGCGTATACGCCACCTGGCCACTCATGATTAGGTATGGGTCTGCCAGTCTTAGTTTGCACAAGTTACTAGGCCAATCAGAACTGAATAGAAACCTGACAACACGCTACCCGATTTAATCATTAACAAGCATGTGCTAGACAGCTTTTCACTTTTGGAATCCTCGGACAGATGTTCCCGAGTAAGCTTTTACGAGCAAGTTTTTCCCGAACATACTTTCCCGAGTACGGTTCCCGTGTAAGCTCTTTCATCTATTGGTAGGGGCATATGTTCCCGAGTACGATTCCCGCGTAAGCTTTTTCATCTTTTGGCATCAATATCTATATTTTTTCTAAAACACCCTTCCCAATATCGTGCCTGGACTCAATGTCAGTTTGATTCAGTAATATATATATGAATCATACAACCGTCGAATTTGGTAAGGGATATGATTTTTTCTTACAATCCCAACAAATAATTTTGTTTTTATCATTGATACTTAACCTATAAAAAGAATCATAAATCTTGAAAAATGCTATTGAAGGAGAAAATATGAATTTAATTAATAGCTTCTTTTATGAAAGAAGAATATTCGATGTATTTTCTATTCCAAAGATGAGTATGAATGAAATCAACCAGACAACGGTTGACTTCAAGATCCATTTTTCTATTTGATAAAATGAAACGTGAGAGGAAGCAAAAAAAAAAAGCAAAACCCTCGAAGCATTCCGGAAGGCCAAAGTTACAGTGAAATCCATTGATTTCTTGAACATAGAATGGAAGACGCGAAGATGATCACTCGCCTCGATTACGCCATTTATTTACTTTTGTTGATGGGTTTATCTTACATTTTAATCTCCCAAGTCAGCAACGAAGAGCATATGTTGATGCTGAAAAAGCCGACGATCAACATGACACATGATTCAAAGATGGTAAAGTTATTTCTCTCTAGGGTTTGCGAACAAGTTCTACGACGTCAAAATCGATATCTCGAGTTAATTTGAGTCTTCTGGATGTATATTAGGCAAAAAAAATTTTACGGAAATGCTTTCACTCTATAATATGTTTCTGCAATTTTAACAAGCTTTCGATCGTTTAAAACTCTAAGTCATTTTTTACTGAATTGTACATGTTTAACAGAGCATATATGGTGGTGAAACAATATGCTTTTAGGTGGGATTTTACATGCATTTAGAATATGTTATCAAAAGTTTCACTTCTGAGAGAAAGATGTATATATTAGATTTATTTTTTGTATCATATTTATTGTTTACGTTTATTTTTCTCTAGTTTATAATGTATATAGTTTGAAATGCAGTTCAAATTGTATTAAATAGTTTTTACCTTGCTTTCTTCTTACCGATCGATGATGTAATTTATAAGTTGCAGGGCAACATATTAGTTGATAAAGATGAGCTCGACAAGATCTTATCATCAACTTCAACAACAAAGAAGACATTGATCATCACCATTATAAACAAAGCATACGTGGAAGGAGACAAGCCTATGCTCGACTTGTTTCTCGACGGATTTTGGATGGGCGAAAATACGAGGAACTTGATCGATCATCTGTTGATTGTGGCGATGGATCAAACATCGTATGAGAGGTGTCGATTCCTCAGACTCCATTGTTACAAGCTTGAAACCGAGGGTGTCGATTTTGTGGGAGAAAAGCTTTACATGTCTAAGGATTTTATCAAGATGATGTGGAGAAGAACATATTTTCTTATGGATGTGCTCGCACGAGGATACAGCTTCATTTTCACGGTATGTTTAATTGTTTTTTTTTTTCGTTTTCGGCAGAAAAGTAACTTTTGTGTTTAAATTATTATACTGGTAAAATGTGGTGTAGAGATAATTAAATAATCTAATCAATCACTATAGTTAATGTATGGAGACGTGAGGGTTACGACCTAGCTATTTGGATGAGAATGGTCGTTCTTTTCTACTGTTTGCTTTTTAGTTACGAGACCAATTTGGCAAGTCAGATTTGATGCACACCCACTCTCTCCACATTTTCATCTTCCAATTGTTTTTTCCGATTATATATTAGTTAAGCGTGTATGAGTGAGAATAATAGTGGGATGAGTAACCTATTAGAAAGTTCTCTACGTGCGTCAAGCTGACGTAACATCAAGTTGGTTAAGCGTATATGGGCTAGAGTAATAGTGGATCTTAAGAGAGTGATGTCAGATCTTAACGGGTAATACTATCTTCATAGGAGATAACACCAAAGATAGAGAAATGATAGAATTGATCTTTAAGGAAAATGAGTCGTCAGTTAGACACGCACATCAACGGATTCATGAGCATAACAATCTGGCCATAACCTCTGCGCTATCATATATATAAAAGAATAAAGATGCACTTAAACTAAAAGCTATTATAATTAGGTATATTGTCTTTTCGACAACACATATAAAAAGTTTCATTATTATCCTAAAAAATTATACAAGTGACTTAACAATCAATCAATTATTAACTTAATTATATGTAATAAAACATTAACTGAGTACTGATGATAAAATTATTGCTTAAAATTAGTAGATGTTTTATTAAATTAAATTCGAATTAAAATATTTCATTACATCCATGATTCATTCTTGTGTCAATAAATGCAATAAAATAAGTATATCATTTCCTTACTATTCTTATTTCATTCCAAAATTATTTCATTGGAGTGATGCACATGGACATCAACTATTTATTATCATTTTATATCGTATTATTATTATCATCTTTTTTTACACTTTTTGTAATATGGTTTTCTTTAACTAAAAAATCGAATGTATTCACAAATTTAGTTAAACCGGATATTAAATTATTAAATGGATGGAGTTGACGTTAACAATTAGGTTGATGAAATGACTTTCATGATTATGCTTAATAATGGTAGAGGAACCAATTTCTTGATATTATTGTTTGACTTGGTCTCTTGTAAGAAAGTTAGATGGAAATGTTGAGAGAGATTGAACTTGGACTGGATTAGATTGATAAATACTTGCAATTATTAAGCTATTTGCAATGTAGATGGAATAAGAATAAAGATCGATAAATAATATTTTAATGGATTAAATTAAAGATAAGATGATATATTAGACTTTATCATTTTAGTAATATATCTATAAACAGGGAAAGGGTATTTTAAGATTTTAGTTGTAATTATAGAATTAAATAATAAAATCAGAAGTTGTAATTACTCATGCAATTTATTCCTTTTGCCATAGATATTATAGAATGACTAGGATTTTTCGTCTTTGAATTATTAAAATCGAATATCTTGATTAATATTTCGTATAAAAGTCGTTGATGTAATATATATAAATTTACTTTGTAAATAATTAGGACTCATAATAAACATTTTATCCTAAACTGAGAGTTGAAATATAAAACAAAAATAAGGGACTCATTTACACTGAAACTTGTTATATAAAAGATGACAAATATACAGTGAAAGTATACAAATTTCCCATATTATAACATTGAATCATACTCATATGTTTAATGCAGCCTAGCTAAGATCCCCTCTTTCTCCTGCGGACAGGACACAGATGTGCTATGGCTAAGAGACCCATTCCCGCTCCTGAATCCGGACCGGCTCCCAGATCTCCAAATCAGCACAGACGTATTCAACGGGGACCGATTCTCCGAAAATAACCGAATCAACACAGGGTTCTACATGGTCCGATCCAACAACCGAACCATCGCCCTGTTCGAATCATGGTACTCTCAGAAAGACGAGTTCCCCAAATTGAAGGAGCAGGACATCTTGCAGAACCTGATTCGAGGAGGAATCTCCAGGAAAATAGGGCTCAAAATCCACTTTCTGGACACCGTCTACTTCAGCGGATTCTGCCAGAACAGCCGCAACGTATCCGCCGTCTCCACCGTCCACGCCAACTGCTGCCGCCACATCGCCGCCAAGCTGGCGGATCTCACGGCGGTTGTCCATGATTGGAGGAGGTTTAAGGCTAATGAGACGACGTCGACGTTTAGCTGGTCGGACCACGTGGCTTGTTATGCTTCGTGGAGGCAATAACTACCTCTATTATTATTTATTTTGCCTGAAAATTGGATTTTTTGTTTCAAATGTGATTTTAAGATTTACAGAGAGAAAAGGTTAAATGTTATTACATGAAATTATAAGAACAAAAAAGTATTCGAATCATCAGGACCTGGTAATTAGCTTTTCTGGATTTTTTAATTTTTGAAAATTATATATATTTTTTGATCGATTGATAGATGTATTGATAGAGGTCAAACAGTATTTATATTGACATTGTATTGGTATAGAGGTCAAAATCTTAACTATATTGGCATGGGCACATGTAGAACCCAATTTATAATTGACCTACGTATCTATTTGTGATAATCTGACATAAAAAATATCTCTTCATCGGTTGGATCATGTCGGAGAAGAACGTGGCAGAACGTGAATTGGAGGGCAAGAGGGTTGAAGATTATTAGTAAAGGGTGCTCAACATTAATCATACAATCGCAATCTAATTTGTAGATTAGGGTGGTTAATTTTAATTCAGTTTTCTATCATTTCACATATACATTTTGGTTAGTGGTAATAGTTTATGAATTATGAGATTAGCATCATACATTTTAGGTTATGTATTTTGGCCCGTATCTTTGAAATGAAAAATCATTTACATATATTTTAGAAAATATTATTATTTACGATGACTTTCATGAAATATATATATATATATATATATATATATGAATAATGAATAATTGGGTAAACAATGCAACAAAACATATATATATCATTTTAGTCGCATAAGAGAGTATCCATGTCAAATAAGTAATATATTTAAAAAAGGTTTTAATTAAATAGAAAAATGATAGAAACCAAAAAAAATTCAAGTTTGTGGACTAAAACCGAATTTGACTAGCTAGTTATATGCTTAAAGCAGAAATTAGAATCTGTATAATCAAATTCTCCATGCCTTAATCTTATTATTATTACATGCATGCAAAAACATAAGATTTTAACGCAAACTTATAGTTTGATATCATACATCATCGGTTATGAAAGCGCAACCAGACCACATTTCAGCATCCATTTTCTCGATCGTCTTCTTCTCCGTTAACATTAGCTCCGGCTTCGAAATCGAAGCTCTCAACAGCACACGGTGGCAGCTACGCCCCATCGCTACCACCTGGCGGCAGCACTTTTCGCTCACAGACGCCACTTGATCACGGACAATCCCAAGATACAGATCCTTTCCACACTCTTCCGACAGCTTGGAGAGACAGATCTCGGAGGATGGATTCAAAGTCGACTTGGGGTCGGGTGGGACGGCGAACTCATCGAGATCAAAAAGAGATGGCGCCTCCGCTGTGCGGTAGGGTGGGCTTAATGATCCGGAAAAGATGTGGGGTTGGGGGGAAGGTTGGCGGATCATGGGATGTTTTCCGCCTGTGGAGGGTCCCGGCGCTGCCATGGGGGGCCTGGAGGCTACTGCCAGATGTGCGAAAAGGAGGCAAGAATGAGGGCTGCAGTAAAGGAGAATAAGAGAGCTATGAGCTTTGCCATTTGATGTTTGCAAGGACTTAATACTTGATTTTGAAAACCTGGGAGAAGAAAGGTGAATAGTTTATGGGTTATTTAATGAATACAAGTTATCTTAAAGCTTTGTTTGGAAACGTTTCATGTTGTGCAATAAGTGATTTTAATTAAATTCGTGGAGTTTTCATTAATTTGCTTTGGAAATTAAGTTTTTGGTTTCCTAAGTACAATATGAAAATGTTTACATAAGACCTGGAGTTAACAGCTAGCCAATTTGTAATTGAAACGTTAGTTTTTTTAAACACAGAAAAAAAACTTCACATGTACTTGTATTTGGTTGTTGAATTTTAAGGGTAATAAATTCACTTAATTAGATCAAGTTTAGGGTTAATTATCAAGTGCTTGTCCCGTAATTGAATAATTTCAATCCAATCATACAACCACCCAAGACTCGCTACAAAATTTCTAGGGAATAGCCTGTCATTCCGTTGCAAATCCATCGCTAATTATAATTCACCAATAGTTTACTGACAGTTACTAATCCGTTAAATTTTTTATGTCCGTTAAGAGTTAATGGTTTTTTAAAAAACAGTCGCCAATTAGCGATGATTTAGGTTTGAACATTGTCGCTGATCTTAGCGACAGTTTTTGTTTTAAGCCACTAACATTAGCGACAGGTCTGAAATAGTATCCATCCCTATAATTAGCGACGGAATGTGAACAACTGTCGCTAAACATAGCGACAAATTATTTATTCTATCACTATTTTTAGCAACAGAATAGATCGAAATTATTATTTTGTCGCTAATACTAGTAATAAATACTAAATAAGTATCTTTATAATCACGAAATTCATATGTTACCCATATATGATTGTTAAAAAATTTATTCAACCAATTAATTATTCCATTGATTAAGTGCTAATTAACCAAGATACTAGTCTAATATATCACAAAGAGTAGCTTATTATAAGTATCAATCCGTAATATCGATATAATAACATCCTACGGATTTGAATCAATAGTCTCATCGTCATCTCTGTCTCTGTTGTCCTTGTTCACATCGTTGGAGTACTCGTACTACTCGTCATCGTCATAGGTATATATGAATGATGCACGATACGTGCTTGTCTAACTCGTGGAGGCCAGCATAGACGCTGAAGGTCCGGGGCTTCTGTATATTGTTGCTGACAGTCTGAAATTTAGATGTCAAAGTGAAGACACTAGCATGCTTATCTGCTCCTGCATCATCGACATCTATGATCGAATCTCAGTGCATTCCTCACTCAATAGATCTGCCCTCTCTTTAGCCTGTTGCGCCTCTTCCCTAGCAACTCGTGTCTCTTCTTGAGCAGCGACAATGCACTGTTTTGGTAGCAGTGGGTACACCAGCATCCCCGTGATCTAGGTGCACATTCGTCGGGATAAAAGGACAATTCTTGTGTCCCTAATCCATACACCACCCTTTCTTCACCCCTCAATCCATACACCACCGTTTCTTCACCCCTCCTGATACGTCATAGAGCAATTCATCAATCACAACAGGCGTGATTTCTCACGGAGGGGACAAAGATGAAGTTGACTGTGACATCTCAACCATTTGTTGTTTCATCGAAGCTTACAAGTAACTGATATAATAACAAAGTAAATCAATTAATATAGATTATAAAAATGACAGACGGATAGTAATTGTATCTATAAATCTTCTATCAATGGGACAAGAAAGTTCGTCGACAAAAGAGCCACCTTTCACCATGTTAGTCTTACTAAAAAGATTTTACAAGGAAATATCTCGTCCCAACTCCCGACGCTGCATATAAGTTACGAAATATAAAAATAAACACAATTATTAGTGATTCGATATTTAGATTTGGAAATGGAAGTTATTATACTATTGTGTCTATGACGGACAAAGGAACGTCAACCCGCTGTATGTTTCGTCATACCAGTTCCTGGACTTGCGGGCTCACTATGTCTATTTTTCCATATATGTTGTTATCCCTCCTTCCAGTATGGACTCTCCCACACTGCGTGCCAAGCCGCCCATGTACTAGCATCAATATTATTAGGCTTGTGCCTTGATGAACGCCATGAATGTAAAGTTTTACGGTACTACTCTCCCGCTGTCTTGTACCAACATCTCTTCGCTATCTTCTCATCAGAAGGGATCTATCTATAATTTACCAGCAAGAACAAAATGGACATGATTGTAATATAAACATTTAACGTTATCCTAGTAAATCATTGAACTCTATATGTGAGAGTTCGAAAATTTTCGTACATGACATCCAGTTAAATTCTTCTTTTGCCATTTTTCAAATAGATATATTGACCCATAATGCACAACTTTTCTATCCTCCATGTTGGCTAGTAAATGATCATAAAAAGGGATATTGTGACCATAAATGAGATTTCTTTGAGCTTCTACTTCTTACCCTGTAAATAGGTTTCACATGATAGAAAAAAAAGAAGCACCAAAAAATCACAAACACACCATATTTCATGGCTTATCGATTCTGTTAAAATCTTGCAAGAGGCTGCCCTGTTTCGGACAAAAAAAATAAGCAATCGAAGTTTTGACTATTCCAGCAACAATTTGAAGGCTCATTGTCCGGAACCTATTTACACTATTAAAGTGCTTAGAATCCAATCTCCACCGTCTAATGTGATCCTATATGTTTTAAATACAAGGTAAATTTTAGAGTTAATTTCAGAGGTTTTGGTGAAGACAAATAATGTTTTGGTAAAATAAAAGAGATTAATCAGCTCAAAGGTACCAGATCTAGACGAAGCTTACAGCGTTGGATGTAAAAACCAAGCTGGTTAAGGTCAAATCAGCTCAGGATACTTAATTGCGGTGGTGGAGGACAAGCCAGCAAAGGTAAGTTGATCAAGCTGGTTAAGGTCAAACCAGCTCAATCTATTCAGATATGCTGGTCAAGGACAAACCAGCCAAACAAACTCAAATTCGAAGAATAGAACAAAGAAGTTTTGAAAGTAAAACAGTTCAGAAGAGCAATAAAAGAGTGGATTGCAGTTGAGAAAACAGCTCGAAGTGCAAGAGTAGTACATTAAACCAACTGGAAGACCAGCATGGTAAACCAGCTCGAAGCAGATTGATTCTACAGAGGTTATCGTACTGAAGGTATGAGTGTACAAGGATTGGTATCTGAATCAGTACAGAACAAAGACATGAGCAGACTATTTCAAAGCAGATTAGCTGTAATCAAGCCCAGAACCCGATCAAGAAAAGCAGCTCAATGTTCATAAACCAGATCGAGAACCCAGCGAAGTTAAGGACAACTTTGCAAATTGAATTTCGGAATATTTGAAGATACGTACAATTTTATGTGATACATTTGACCTCTCTGCAGTGATTGTAGTCGTTGGAACTACGTTGAGCTAATTCTAGATATGCAGAGATACGGTTCAAACTGAACACGACGCAGAGTTGCTAAAAAGGGAAATGTATTTGATGGAGATGTACTTTCATCGTACAAGCATTTAAGACGCCGTAGGAAATTCAATTCGGATACACTCAATGTGTCTACTTGCTACATTTATTACCCTTGTATCCAAAGGGTATAAATAGAAGAGTAGATCAGCTGTGAAGAGGTTACCGGACTTAACGAACCAACAGATTACGAGCTCACAAACTTTCAAAATCAAGAACAGAGCTCTTTTGCAAAAACAGCTCACAGCTAGTGACAAACGCACAAATTTCTTATTAAATTCTTTGTGTCACACAATCTTCTATACACACACTCTGTAGTATTGAGTCATCATTGTAAATCATAAACAGAGAGTGTTGAGTGCTAGATTAGCACAACCAACTTAGTACCGAGTTCATTGTATTTGCGAACCAGATTGAGGGAATGAGTTACGTTGGCTGAGTGCTAGGAGTTCCTGCAGCTGTTGGTTGTAGGATCGGATTTTGTACAAGTGGTTGTATAAATCAAATCTTCTAGTGAAAATCTTTCCCACTGAGGAAATGGGAGACATAGGAGATTTTGCTCCGAACTTCCAGAAACAAACCTCTCGACTTTCTATCTTTTACATTTACGCATTTGTCTAACTGTTCACTGATTGAATCATGTTTTTCGACATAAAATCATTTTATTACATAAGATAGCAGCAATCACTGAGAACCCTTCAAGCTGATAACTCGGCTGGAGGTTTGCATCAAGCAGTAAAATATTTTGAAACAAATTCTTAAAACAAAAACAGAAAAGGAGTTCATTCACCCCCTCTGAACTTCCTAGCTTTTTTTCCGATTCTAACAGTAAAACTTTCATTTAAATTGAATGGGTATATTTTGTAAAACACGTTTGCAAGGACGCTGTAAATATTACATATGAGAAACTTTTTGCTTTTGTTCATCATTCTAAAATGATTGCAAATGATCTTAATATCCTTTCTCCACCATTCAAATGCATTATTTTTTACGTATGATGTCCAGATTTCATCTCTATCCAA
Source organism: Dorcoceras hygrometricum (assembly GCA_001598015.1). Taxonomy (NCBI): domain Eukaryota; kingdom Viridiplantae; phylum Streptophyta; class Magnoliopsida; order Lamiales; family Gesneriaceae; genus Dorcoceras; species Dorcoceras hygrometricum. Next base: position 10,693 of record KV018147.1, read on the forward strand.
CGGTTAGATTTCCATAAAATTCCTTTACAATAATTTTGTGCATTTTATATGTAAGAAACCAGCAGCTTCTGCCCACCATCGAGAAATGGTTACCAATGACCTAAAAACCATATCTCCACCATTCATAAATTATTTTGTTATATTAGACGTTGAAGTCCGAATTGCATCATAATCCAACATATAAATTTTCTTAAACCTTACCGATTATATGTGACAAACTATAGCTTCTATTCATCGTCCAGATATAGATTCAAATGGCTTCAAAATATGACCTTTGCCATTCACAATTTATTTTATCCTTTTATGAACCAAATTTTGTCATGATCCAATGTTTCCATATGGCGCTGATGCTTCTGAAATATAAGCGATTTTCAAAATTATGAAAGTCAAAATATCCATATCTTGATCAACTTCGAGTAGCAACCTGTTACTTATTCAAGCATTGAAACAATATTTCTCATATTTTGAGCAGTAATAAGATCGATCACTACAACAATTCCGACTTTTAGCGACTCCAGAGTGTGTGATGTGTCGCCAAATGTTAATATTTGGCGACGCTCCACGTAACTAGCGTCTCTAAATAAAAGTTCGATAAGTGAAAATTACCTCCTTTTCCATTAGTTATTTTACGACGTGTTAGACCTAATATGTTGCCAAATATGATGTGTTTGCGACACATCATACTCTCTGCGTCGTTACAAGATGGCGGAAAATTCTCCCCCACCTTCAGGTCATTTGGCGACGCATAAAAGAAATTCTAAAAAAAGTGAGAACACACGGGTCCTTGAAAATTTCACCAAACATACAGAGAGGTTTTACAAACGTAAAAGGGGGGCAAATTTTTGGGGGAAACTTCTTCACCAAATATCAGAAGAGCATTGAGCTTCTGATCCGCAAGCTCCCGTTTCAGCTATTGGTCTGCGAAATTGCACAGTATTTCAAGACCGATCTGCGATTCCAAATCCACCTCGTGCTCGCCCAGCAGGAAGCAGTCGAAGCTCCATAAATCCAGGTATTATTTCTTTTTATCGCTATTCTCTACAATTCATGTGGTTTGTAAATCCTTCTTGAATTAAGCTCCATACATCCAGGTATTATTTCTTTTATTGCTATTTTCGGTGGTTTGTAAATCCTTCTTGAATTAAACTCCATATTAATTATTGTTCACGGTTTTTATTAAATGGAAAAACAAAAAAAGGGGGATGCCGTGAGAAAGCTAGCAAAACATGAGTAGTGTGATTACTTGAATTTTTTAGATTGGGAAAAGTACAGGTTTTAAGTAGGCAGAGTGTTGATTCTTTGGGGATTGGGAAAATTAAATATAAAAGTGTAGTGGTAAAACTCGTTAATGGAGAAGATATGTTGAGCTGTTTAGGGAAGATGGCGAGGTAACTGCATATCGCCAAGAGTTTCTGTGCAACCACTGCATCAAATGCAGAAGAGAATAGCTGGGGAACCTATTGCCCTGGAGGAAATCCCTATCCTCCCCCAGAATATGGAACTTGCTTGGGTGACCTGTATAGTGTTTCCTGGATGGAGGACTGGTATGCAGTAGTTTTTGGGCTTCTGTAGTTGATGCATAACTTGAACTTGTAGTGTATCAGCTTATACACAAACTCAACATAGTTGACCTATGTTATTCAATTGCTAGTTTGCTGAATCTAGTTACCCATTCAATCTGTTTCAATGCTCAAGGGATCATTATTTTCCAGAACATATATCAATAGTCATTAAATACATGCTGCTGGATATTTATATCTCTGGATTTTTAGTGACATATGCACATTTTTCTGTCTGGATTTTTAGTGATATATACACAATTTTCTGTAGACTAAAGGATGTTGAAACTTAGTGCTATGGGTAGTGAAACAAGTGACTTTGCTGAATGATTTTAGATGGTTCGAATTTGTGGGCTTAATTATATTCACAAGATGTCTATTTGTATTCAAATTTATTTTGTCATTCATTTATTTGTGTTATTAATTATTGTGCATTTTATTTTAACAGGATGTCTAGTTTGAATACTAGTGGTTCAGGTGATAATGAGGGCGGATCTGGAGGGGACGGAGGAGGCAGACAAACAATTTGGAGACAACAATCATGTAGTAGAGTTCTCGAGAAGGCATTAAGAAAGCTAAAAAAAGATAAATTGAAGGTTGAGTTTGAAGAGGATACATGTCGTAGTTTGGGACAATCTGGGAAATGGTTTAATAATCTAATAGCTCAAATAGTTCGAGATACAATATCTCCTCGTGTTACTACTTGAGAGGATGTCGCTTTGGCTGATAAACAATCTGACCGTCTTGATGTAAGTTTGGATTATTATATCATGTTCTTTTAACCTTGTATATTATTTTAGTTACATAACAATAATAATGTACGTACTAATGAGTTTTTGAGTTTTTGGAAGAATAAAATTGAATATGAAAAGACGAACATGGTGATGGTGGAGGTTGAACGGCTTGCCATGAAAGCTATTCGAGAAGAGGTGTAAGATGAGAAAGCATTGGAAGCAACTTGGGGGAATACAAAATAAAGATGCACCAAAGAGGAAGCCGTACAGGGGAGTAAGCCAAGATGAGGTATGTTCTCTGTGATTATTTTGGCACAAAAAAACAAATTGTTAGTATAAATGATTTGATAAATAATTTAGTGTGTTGAGTTAAGCGTGCAAGGGTGAGAACAGTATTGGGATTGGTGACCTTTTGGGAAGTTCTCGTACGTCAAGCTGGTGACGTTGCGCCGCTTGATCTGGTTGGCCATGTTGGCTGTAAAAGTGTGATTCCAGATCTTAACGGGTAATACTATCTCTGCTGGGGATAGGGCCGACGGTAGGGGAAGGGTAAGACTGATCTCTAAGGGAATTGAGACAGCACCAGCAGTTAGACACGCACCTCCCTTGACTCATGGGCCTAACAGCCCAACCCTAATGCACATAATAGGTGCACTCTGAAAGTTCTCGTACGTCAAGCTGCTGACTTTGCGCCGCTTGATCTAGTTGGCCATGTGGACTGTAAAAGTGTGATGTCAGATCTTAACGGGTAATACTATCTCTGCTGGGGATAGGGTCGACGGTAGGGGAAGGGTAAGACTGATCTCTAAGGGAATTGAGACAGCACCAGTAGTTTGACACGCACCTCCCCTGACTCATGGGCCTAACATCCCAACCCTAACGCACATAATAGGTGCACTCTGCGCTGCCATATTATAAGTAAATAAAGTTGCACCTTGGCTAAGAGCTATAGCTTTTGGCCTAGTGTAAGAGCTTGATCCCAACATAGTGTTGCTTGCATTAATATTTTATATATGTATAGGAAATATCTGAAAGAATACTAGTAATCGGTTCAATAGGCCACTTGAGGGAGCCCATGGATCAAAGACTTTGGTTCAATATTAACATGATGGTGTAAGTTTTATTGGAAATAAAATTTGTTTTCATAATTTATATGATAATTAACTTGTATATTTTAAGGCTAATCCTATGACGGGAGAGTTTTCAAGTGTGATCGACACTTTCGAGCAACTTTTTCATAGAGGAGGACAATGGAAGAATGATTGGGCTGCACAAAAATATGTAAGTGTTTTATTATTATAATACTTGTTGAACAATATTTTTAAGATTTTATTTAATTGTAATGTTCCTTTTTTTAAGGCTCAAATGATTGAGTTTCGATCGACTCAACCAAAAAGTGAAGTGTCTGTCTCTACTGTTGATAACATGCATCAGCCGAAGGATGTCGATATCATGGCACAAGGTTTAAGTTCACGATCTCGCTATGTGAAGGGTTTAGGTCTATTATCTAAACTATCTATAGTGGGTGGTTCCAGAGCAACAAACCTCAGGGCAACGTGTCATGATGATAGTGAAAAAATTTCAAATATGCAAAAACAATTTTTAGCAGAAGCAGATTACTGATGAGCAGCACAAAAAATTTGAGGCATTATTGCAATAGCTACAACAAGTCATTCCCTGCTTCTCTTTCCAGTCTCCACCTGCATAATCCTCGATTCAAACTCCTCCACCACCTCCCCCACTTCCAGCATCGACTATGTATATTTTTTTGTTTCATATCATTATGTATGTAATGAATATTGTATCACTTATATTCTTGTAGACTATACTTAATAGCTTTTTTTTGTGGATTGGAAAAATATTTGAGTTATTATTATTAGATTGATCTTTTATATATTTTTATTTTAAGTAATTTATTAAGTTTTAGATTTTTAAGAATATTCATAATATTTTTTGCGATTAATATATGGCGATGCTTTTCATGCGTTGCTAAAAAATTAAATATTAGTATTAAAAGTGAAAAATATATGTATTCCACGAAGCAATTATCACGTCGGGAAATGTCAATAATGGCAACGCACGAGACAGACGTCGCCATTTGTCAAAGTTATTTGCGACGCGTAACATACTGTGTCACGGAAGGTCAAAGAGACATTTACCAACGGAGCATTCGCGACGCAATCTCGCGACGCACTTCTGTGTCGCAAAATATTCATCGACGTAGTTTTGATATATATGGCGGTGCACTTTTGCGTCGCCAAAGTTAAAATTCTTGTAGTGAGGTAAGTGGGCTTTTGAACACTTGTTTCGTGTCAAATTTGTGTTATTATCAATGTTATGCATACCTGTAATCTCTGCTCTGTCTTGAAACTGATATGAATCAAATTGATATGTAAATACAGAATTCTGCACCCTGAAACATATGACATGTCGTCTCTTTATAGGAGTAGAAATTATGGACTGATCAATAAGACTTAGAATTCTACACTCTAAATCACTATGTGACTAGAGCCTTGCCCCTTAGAAAAGTAAAAGTTAGGGATTGATCATTAAGCCATTAAAAGTGGATTATCAGTGTTACTTGTTATCTGCTCTGTTCAGTGTTCTTGAAATATTTCCAAGTTTTTTGTACATATATGTATATTCTTTTTATGCTCTAACGGTTTTTCCACTTACTAAGTGTTTCCTCAGACATTCACCCATTGTTTTTCCTACCCAATTAAGGATGGAGAACAGGTGAAAAATGAAGAACAGATGAAGAAAATAAGAACAAGAAACGTTTTGAAATCTTAAAGACAAGTTTAAGATTTTTGTTTCAAATTTATTTCAACTTCGTATTTCTCTGATATAAAATAAGAAATTATTTTGATTATGTAACAAAATGATTTTTGATGTATGTGAGGCTTGGTGTTTTACAATCAATAATTATAAAACACCAATGTTGTTCTCATCAGGTCCGGTTTGGGGGCATGAGATTACATCTATACAATTAAATGTAATGAATAAAGTAAAACAAACTCATCCCAGTAGTAGTTGTGTTGCATTTCAGTAGCATGTTTCTATGAATGAGCCTCTGAACAAGTCTGTCCATATAGACCGAATCTACAATACTGAAAGGAAATAGTAAGTAATACATAACAAAACATATGACATATATTATCTATAATACTAATTATTATAAAGTACCTTATTTATCATCCACGACTGTGATAAGTATGTGGGATCAACTATAGCAGCTGGGTCATCATTATGATATATATATTTTGTGTGTTTCATACTAAAAAGGCTTTTCGAACTAATTTTATATATACGTAATATATAAGAAATAAAGATTTCAAAGCTAGTCGTAGCAATATGCATGTATGACACAAAATAAAATGCATTATTTGGTTGATAAGATTACATATGAAACATATTCTGAAGCACTCTCACTATCACATGCATCACTGTTCGATTTCATTACATACTCACTTTCACTCGATATTGAGTGTATATTTGTATGATCAAGTTCATCTTTGCACATAATTTTAACATCAACGAGTTGTTGAGAAGTTAGAAGAATTTGGTTTCAATCAAATGCTCACCATTTTCGTTGTTTTGAAATAATTCTGAGTTTTGTCTTTTGGTGAGTGCTAGTCCCTGTCCCTAATATATTTTACCTATGCGAAAAGTTCATTTACCCAAATTCATAACAAATAACCACTCACTGCGTTGAGTTCATTTACTCAACGGATACGTTAAATAAACAACATGTGCAGCCTGCAAAGTGAACACAAATGATTCATAGTATACGGAAGCCTGTGATTCTTGTTCTCCTCATCTGTATATGTTGTGGACTCAGTGCTCCGACTCTTAGATTCGGATCATACCATGAACATTTGAATAGTCGGGTTTTCTTAGGACGGAGTCAAGAATATTCAAACTCAATTATTTCTTCTAACACTCCATAGAAATCATTAGTAACATCCCAGAATGGCTCATGACATATACTCCAAAGTTTGTTGCAACCTTATAAGTGGTCTCATTGACATTGTGAATTTAAAACCGTTGACAACAAAACCACGTTAACATCTAAATTTACGCTATGTGCCTAGTGCAATTTGTTTAATGGCAAGCGACAGAGGAGTATCTTTCTGTACACGATCATTAACATGTTCAGAACAAGCAAAATGATATGTAAATAAAACTTGCATATGTGGTAACTAATAAATGGTTGATATTCGGCACTTACGTAATTTCTGAATCATGATATAAACTCACTGTAAATTTCTGTCTTATCTCCGATGAAGAAATAGTATGATTTTACCATCAGAAATAGTTTTAAAAAATGCTGATATTGTATTACGTACATAAAGTAACAATAATAATGATTTAAACATTTGTTGCAAAAATGGCTTACTTGCAAAATAATTTTCATACTGTCTTTACTTGACACATGGTTTCAACTCCTCATAATCTAATACCACATATATTGAAATGGCTATATACTCTTCTTCGGTGAGCCAACGTTATTTTCCAACACATAACGAGTGACCAGTAATTTTAAAAAACAGATCGGAGTGCTAAATCATTATTTAAATCTGTTTCAGAAGCACCGAGTTGAGAACTTCTTGGATCGACAACACGATCAATTAACTAATACTTTGAGAATATTGATGTCTCAATCACAAGATATGCGTTGCATATAAACCCTACTTCTATACGTACATTGTTTCTTCAACCTGTGTAGAAATGATCTTTCAAAGGATACATCCAACGATACTATACAACTCCCCCCCACTCTCAATAAGCTCCTCGTGGAAGATAAATGGAAAAATGTAACATAGAGTCGAAAAAACTTGGAGGAAGGACTTTCTTCAATTTACAAAAGATGACTGAAATAAAATATCGACGGAAAGTTTAATATTTTAGATCAAATAAAATTTAGAAACGTACCATCCGAGCTCGGACATGGCATAGGGGAGACCGAGCACGCCGGCTTTGACCATGGCCGTTACATTGTGAAAAGCCGAGTACCACCACTTCCCCTTCCGCGACGCGGTGACTGGAAGCCAATCGTTCAAATCCTTCTTTTGTTCTATGGAAGCCATGTTTTGGTTTATGATGTGAGTGAATATTAATGGGGCTAATTATTTACAGTGGTAGATGTCATGTGTACATTCATATTTATAGATAAAAGAGTATTTGTGAGAGAAATCGGTCTCATATCCTATCTTTCCTAACAGAATCTCTTCTTTTTGTTTCTGAACCATGATATAAACTGTTGGATCTGTTTTACAGATCAGAATCTAAGTTTTGATTCACACAAAATCTGCGTCTATTGTACTAACGCTCTACTTGACATGCACAGCTTGCTTATATTGGAGTAGACGTGAAGATATCCAAGCTAGGACAGTAAAGGGACGCCTGAGCTGGACTGATCGAAAATATCAAGCTGGAACACTAAGGGGATGCCCAAACTGGTTCGGCAGTTTACTTCCAGAAGTGCAGGGAACATCAAGCTGGTTCATCAGCTGGATGTTGGAGCAGCACGAAGATCAAGCGCAGAGAGTGAAGAGAAGTTCAAGCGCAGAATCAAGAGCAGAGGTGATATGAAGAGCTCAAGCGCAGAATGCTCAAGTACATAATAGCTCAAGCACAGATCAAGTGCAGTGTACAAGAGCAGTGATTGAGTGCGAAGCCGTATACAAGAGCAGTGATCAAGTGCACGCTTGATCATTGAACACGGCAATAAGCAGTTCATCAGAGGGATTTGATGGTCCCAGAAATAGGATCACTAAGTAAACAGGAGTTCAGAAGGGGGGGTTGAATGAACTCCTTTGGATTTTTGAAATCTTTTAAAATGTTTTGGTATCTCAGTTTTATGCAAGCTTCTCGGCCAACAATATTTGTGCGGAAAAAGGCCGATTAACTTGTGAACAGTGAATAACAAGCAATAATAAATAAATGCTGTATGTAAAAGATAGAGTCAGGAATTTGTTTCTGGAAGTTCGGACTTCAATGTCCTACGTCTCCCCTTCTTCCTCCTCGGAAGGTATCACTAGAAGATTTGGTTTGTACGGGTCTTCTGCACACACCCGATCACACAAGCCGCACTTGTATGAACTCCTAGACACTTCACAACTTCCACGCAGACGCAGCTGCTGGTTTCTACAACACTTTAATATTTTCGAACTTTTTCACAAAGACAGTTCGTTACAGACTCAATGAAATATGACAGTGAATATAAAGCTATGAGTACTGTAAAATCCTCTGGTTTCTTAAACAAAGAAACTCGATTCAAAGAATGAACCAGAGGATGACTTGAAGTTATATTGGTGAATAACAAAGACGTGTATTCTTCAAGTCTTGTGAGCTTTTGAATGCTTCAACAGTTAGAGAAAGCTCAAGAATGTATTTTGACAGCGTGACCGCAATGTGTTAAAATGGCGAAAGATAGTTTCTTCAATCCAGCTTCTTATATTTATAGGCTTCGATTGCAACGGTCATAAATTCTTCAAAGGAAAATAAATCCCGTTTGAATTGCTGCCAAAATTGTACACCGTAATTCCTTCTCCACTACAAGGTAAATTCCCATTGATCGAGCCAATTTGTCGTATTTCCATTTCTGTGCAAACAAAGAAAAACGGCCTCTGTACATCGTACTATTTACCCAAAATAGTACCTACCTTGTTGTTGGTCCCTGTTTTCGAAGGAAACTTAGCAGCCGCTGATTTAAAATGAGTGATTAAAAAATTGCGCGCTGCTATGGAGCTGCAATAGCTCAAGGTTCTTGAACATTTAAAATAAACAGAGCACCGCAGACAGATCTGGTATGATTTAAAAATCATGCGGAAAATACCAGAACTGAATCCTTGTATTTTAAAACGATTCAAACAGATTTATGTGCAACATAAATTGTTCGAGACTGTGCAAGTGCTTAACTATAAACGCAAGTGCTGAAATCTGTTTTACGTGCATGCTGAATGTGTTATGCAATGCGAGAATGCTAAAGTAAATATGCAAGTGCTGAAAGCTTTAAAGAAATGGACCAGCTGGTTTGTTTCTGGAAGTTCGGACCTCAATGTCCTACATCTCCCCTTCTTCCATCTCGAAAGGCTCCACTAGAAGACTTTGATCTATACAACACATACAGACCCAATCCCGCAACCAGCAGCTGCGAGAACTCCTAGACTTCACAAATGCACACCAGCCGCAACTGTTTGACTAACTACATACACAAGTTTAACGTCATCGTGCTTGGACGGGACCTGTTGAAACTGGTTTTGAGATTCATTCACTATACAATGAATGTGAATGAATCTCTGTGTGTGAGAATTACAGTGTACGCACAACTCTCGAAAGAATACATCTCACATAATAGGGAAATGCTCTAACAAGCTAATGAAGATTCAGCAGTCGACACTACAATAAGCTCCTCTCTAGAATGATTGTCGACTGCATCATCTTCCAGTGTTCTTCCCTATGCTGGTGCACTGTGCGATCAACGTGTTTCTGCAACAGTGCTACAGTCATCATCTTCTTCCTTCAATCTCCTCGTATAAATACCCTCTGTTCGAATATGGCCTTTAGACAGTGAATTCAAATATCTTCTGCGCTTGTTACGACTAAATAGTCGTCTTTACAAATGCGTGCAATGCTCCTCTGTAAATTGTACTATTTCCCAGAATAGTACAAATCTTGTCCCCTTGATTTAAGGCAATTTCACGATTTAATTTCAGCCACAGATTCCTTCCCTTTCAAATGGTGATTGCGTACAACAGCTTCTGTAATAGTATCTGCCAACAGCTTTGTCACCCTTTTGATAACCATCTCTTCCTTCGTCGTTTGCAAAACTGCGACTGGAACACATTTGAATGAATGCACCTGCTGGTTTCTTTTCAACATGTGTGATATTCCATCGACTGATTTCTTTTTAAGCTTCAACGACTGATCTTTGAGTCAAAACGTTGTCGTGTCAACTTATTCAAACGACACCGTTTTGTTATCGTTGTAATGCACCTGCTGGTCAACATCATCTGCTGGATCCTTGTCTTTGCGCTTCTGCCGAATCCATTCCACTGTATCCATCTGATGAAATCAAACCATCTGCTGAATCTTAGTGCGAAGGCAAAACGCTGTCGTACCAACTTATTCGAACGACATCGTTTTGCTATCGCCAAATTCAAATTCCCTCGACTGGTTGAAGCTCTCTGCTGATTGTCACCATCGCAAAATCCTTCGACTGATTCTTAGCGCGAAGGCAAAACGCTGTCGTTCCAACTTATTCGAACGACATCGTTTTGCTATCACTAACTTCAAATAGCATCTGCTGGTGAACAGTAGCTTGCGACTGGACAATTCTTCCTGCACGACGTCGCTTTATCTCTTGCGCTTCTCTTCACAACTGCTGATAGATTTTAGCTTCCTGCTGAATGTGATGTCACTGCTGATTCTTCGTAAGTCCAAGACGCCGTCGTTTCTTCTTCAATCAAACGTTGTCGTTTTGCAATCCTTAGCAAAACACGTTATCTACCAAACGCTTGCGCCTGCTGGTCATTGCCATCACAAAATCCTTCTGCTGAATCTTTCATCTGCTGATTGTGATGACGTCATCCTTGCTGCTCATTGCTTCCTCCAGAATGTATGCTGACGTCATCACTGCTGATAACAGCTCTTGTTAGCGTTCCACTGAACATCTTCTTGTTCGATCTATTTCTCCAGCAGACTTCACAATTCCTGTTCCAGCTGGTTCAACTTGGCCTCCGCCTGATTTCGAACACCTGACTTAACTTTGGACGTCTCCATTGCTAATCCAGCTGCCGATAACAACGAAGAACTAAACCAGCTGCTGAACTTAATCTTGTCAAACCATCTGCTGGACAAATTCAGCTTCACGACATCTTCTTCTTCGTCCCTAAAAGCTGTACACTTAAGTAGAATTGTTAGAAACACAATAACAGGTTTTGTGTAATACAAAACTTAATCAGGATCTGTCTAAACAGATCCATCAATCTCTCCCTTTTTGATTTACACAAAACCTTAAATAATCGATGCATGTTCTAACAATTCTCTCCCTTTTTGTGGGAATCAAAAAGAGTTCGAATCTGGTTTTCCCATGAATTTAAAATAAAACTCTCCCTACACTGTCACAATAAAAACAACGTGACAGTAGGAATATTTAGATTTTGAAAAGAAAAACAGATTTGGGAAGAACCGAATGAAAGAGCTATATGATTTTGAAACTGAACTGATGCATAGCACAAATTAACAAAGACAGCGACGCCACTCTCCCTGTCTTTTATAACATAAGCTCAAAACATTTTAAAAACAAAGATTTTGGCACCAGCTGAAATTCCGCAAAACAGAACATTTAAAACAAATCAGAGCATCGAAATATTGTTTCAAATAACAATGTGCTACTGAGTTACTTATGTATGAAGAACCAGAAAGCAGAGAACAACTCAGATTTTCATACTTCTATTTCGTTCCATGTGCTTGTCACCGAGCCTCGCTCCAAGTGATCTTACAGCACAACGAAAATAGAAGCTTGGCATCCGCACGGGACTCGCGCATCCCGTGACAGTTCATCAAAAGAGAATCGGTTCTATATTAAAACAAATCAACTGTTCTTCATAAAATAAGCTTCTCAAAACAGTTAAAAACATTTAAAACATAGCACATGAGTTTTAAAATCAGTGCTCGTTCAAGAACAACCTGCTCTGATACAAATTGTTGGTCCCTGTTTTCGAAGGAAACTTAGCAGCCGCTGATTTAAAATGAGTGATTAAAAAATTGCGCGCTGCTATGGAGCTGCAATAGCTCAAGGTTCTTGAATATTTAAAATAAACAGAGCACCGGAGACAGATCTGGTATGATTTAAAAATCATGCGGAAAATACCAGAACTGAATCCTTGTATTTTAAAACAATTCAAACAGATTTATGTGCAACATAAATCTGTTCGAGACTGTGCAAGTTCTGAACTATAAACGCAAGTGCTGAAATTTGTTTTACGTGCGTGCTGAATGTGTTATGCAATGCGAGAATGCTAAAGTAAATATGCAAGTGCTGAAAGCTTTAAAGAAATGGACCAGCTGGTTTGTTTCTGGAAGTTCGAACCTCAATGTCCTACATCTCCCCTTCTTCCACCTCGGAAGGCTCTACTAGAAGACTTTGATCTATACAACACGTACAGACCCAATCCCGCAACCAACAGCTGCAAGAACTCCTAGACTTCACAAATGCACACCAGCCGCAACTGTGTGACTAACTACATACACAAGTTTAACGTCATCGTGCTTGGACGGGACCTGTTGTGAAATGGGTTTTGAGATTCATTCACTAATGAATGTGAATGAATCTCTGTGTGTGAGATTGTTACAATGAAGCTCTCAACTCTCTGTTTCTCACACACTAGGGAAATTGCTCTACACAAGCTAATTAAAACTCAGCAATCGACTCTCGTGAAAGCTCCTCTCTAATGGCGGTCGATTGTTTCGTCTTTCTGTTCATTTTCCCTCTGCTGGTGCACTGTGCAATCAACGTAATTCTGCAACAACCAACAGTCTCACCAGCCTCCTCTTCAATGGCGTTCTTCGAAGTATATAAGCCTCTGTTTGAATATAGCCGTTAGACAGTGAATATAAATCTTTTCTGCGCTTGTCAAGGCCAAATTTTCGTCTTTCCAAATGCGTGCAACGCTCCTCTGTAAATTGTACTATTTCCCAGAATAGTATAAATCTTGTTCCCTTGAATTGAGGCAACTACACGACTCTATTTCAGCCATTGATTCTTTCCATCTTGAGCGTTGATTGCGTCCAACAGCTTCTGTTGATCTTCTGATTTTGGCTTATGCTCCAGAAGCTGATCTATACCAACAGCTGATTATTCCATCAGCTGATTAAGCTCAGCAGTAGACTACTGATTAGTCAACTTCTTCGCTTCTTTGTGTTCAACTGCTGATCAACAACTGAATGCTTGCAAAGGCTGATATCCTGAAATCCCTTTTGATAACCAGCTCTTCCTTCGTCGTTTGCAAAATTGCGACTGGAACACATTTGAATGAATGCACCTGCTGGTTTCTTTTCAACATGTGTGATATTCCATCGACTGATTTCTTTTCAAGCTTCAACGACTGATCTTTGAGTCAAAACGTTGTCGTGTCAACTTATTCAAACGACACCGTTTTGTTATCGTTGTAATGCACCTGCTGGTCAACATCATCTGCTGGATCCTTGTCTTTGCGCTTCTGCTGAATCCATTCCACTGTATCCATCTGCT
>KV018148.1:0-12155 GCA_001598015.1 Dorcoceras hygrometricum
CAGTGCATCTGCTGATTTTATGAAAACAACGCAACTGCTGTATTCTAACAAAGGAAATGCAGCTGCTGGTTTTACGATAACAATGCAGCTGCTGATTTTCAGCAAAGAAGTGCAACTGCTGATTTTAACAAGGAAAGATGCACCTGCTGATGAACAGTGCTTCTGCTGATTTTACGATAACACTTGTAATATCGAAACAACAATCACGATACCAGCCGTCGCCTATTAAACCAGACTTTATACTGATTCAACTAGCAACTACCGATTACACAATCATCAAATCCTGATATTAAAGCAAAAGGAAGAACATTCGTAAACATTATAACAATGCAGCTGCTGAATCTTAACAAGGAGATGCAGCTGCTGGAACATAACTCGACATTTGTAACATCAAAACAACAACTATGCCATCCGCCGTTGCCTATCAAACCATACTTTATAATGATTCAACTAGCAACTTGCCGATTACATCGTTATCAAATTTTGATATTACGACTTTTAAACTGAAGAACATTCATAAACTTTCTGGAAAATATTTTGGAAGCATCAATATCATTTCAAAACATCATTTTGAACCCATCTTTCCTTTCCTTTTTTTCATGTTTAAAACATTTTAAAACATGAACTTCGAAACTTACAATAACATATAGGCAAGAAGACTCAGAAACATTAATATATATGCTTTAAATGGTGAGTCAAGAAACAACTTTTACTTGCCTTAACCGTAGCTTTGCAACAGCAACAAATTCCTGCAGAATTCTTCCCCTGAGCGACACACGATCTTTTCTAGAAATAACTTTGAAGAACACGGGAGGATTTCTTTGAATGTGATAAAGAGTTTACTTTGAAAACAAGTTAAAATACCGAAGGGATTAGTGGCAAGCTACTTGTGATATTTAGCATGACACACTTTAAACAAGTTGCAGTATTTTAATAAAACTCCCTTCTAACCATTTTAATTTGTAATGTACCAAACCTTTTCCAAAAGAAATCATTTTACCTCCTTAAAGATATTTTCGATCCATTTCAATTAAACTAGCTCGTGCATCACCCTTGGAGTCATCCGCTGGAACCTGCTACGTCACACTATTTTCTGAAATCAATTAATTTCAACAATGCATAACATATTTTAGAAATGCCATTTTAAATAAACAATATGCATATCGTGGTCCTAAGGATTTTTGAGGCGTTACAACTCTACCCTCCTTATTGAAATTTCGTCCTCGAAATTTACGTACCAAATAAATATGGGTAAAGACTTAGCATATCAGCTTCTGTTTCCCACGTTGCTTCTCGCTCCGACTGATTAGTCCATTGCACTTTAACATAGGAATGCTACGATTTCTTAATCTACTAATTTCTCGGAGGATAATTCTTTCTGGGTGTTCTTCATAACTTAAATCCGGTGCTAACTGGATTGGTTCATGGCTCAACACATGTGAAAGGTTGGGTACATATTTCCTTAAAGTTGAAACATGGAATACGTTGTGTACTGCTGCCAGCTGAGGCGGTAGTGCTAATCGATAGGCTAATGTTCCTATCTTCTCCAATATTTCATATGGTCCAATATACCTTGGACTCAACTTTCCTTTCTTCCCAAAATGCATAACTCCTTTCATTGGAGCTATTCTCAGGAATACATGATCACCTATCTCAAAATTCAATTCCCTTCTTCGATTGTCTGCATAACTTTTCTGTCGACTTTGAGCAGCTTTCATTCGTTCCTTTATCTTTTGAACAACTGCTGCTGCTGGACACTATCTCGAGTCCAAACCTTTCAATATCAGTCGCCAATGATTTCTGAACAGTTAGTTGCGCTAGTCCTGCTGATTTCCTGCTTAGAGCATCAGCTATCACGTTTGCTTTTCCTGGATGATAACTGATAGTGCAATCATAATCTTTAACCAGCTCCAACCATCGCCTCTGCCTCATATTCAATTCTTTCTGGGTAAAGAAGTATTTCAAACTCTTGTGATCTGTAAAGATCTCACATTTCTCCCCATAGAGGTAATGCCTCCATATCTTAAGGGCAAAGACAATAGCTGCCAGTTCTAAGTCATGCGTTGGGTAATTTTTCTCGTGATCCTTCAGCTGTCTAGATGCATATGATATGACTTTACGATCCTGCATCAACACAGCTCCTAGTCCCAACTTAGAAGCATCAGTATAAATTACAAATTTTCCTTCATCAGTTGGCATCGTCAATACAGGTGCTTCAATCAGCGCTTGCTTCAACTTGTCAAAACTGTGTTGACATTCAACTGTCCAGTTATATTTCACTTGCTTTCTCGTCAGTCTTTGGACACATAGACTTAGATAGAGTGACCCCGTGGCACATAGGCAGGTGTCCTCTCTTGGACTCTTCCATAGAGAACCGCTTAAGTATGGTATCGATGTAGGTAGCTTGGGTGAGTCCGAGCATCCTTTTCGATCTATCCCGATAGATCTATATTCCAAGAATATAGGATGCTTCACCCATGACCTTCATCGAGAATCTACTAGACAACCACACTTTAGTTGACTGCAACATTCCTACATCATTCCCAATGAGTAGAATGTCATCAACATAAAGTACAAGGAATGTCACAGCATTCTTAACTACCTTCTTATACACACATGGCTCCTCGGGATTCTTGATGAAACCAAATTCCTTAATTGTTTCATCGAATCTCAGGTTCCAACTCCTCGATGCTTGTTTGAGACCGTAGATCGATCTCTGAAGTTTGCATACTTTATGCTCACTTCCTACAGATGTGAAACCCTCAGCCTGCGTCATATAGATCTCTTCCTTAATGTTTCCATTAAGGAACACAGTTTTCACATCCATTTGCCATATCTCATAGTCGTACCATGGTCAGTACCTTACCATCAGGCCCAAGTTTTCTCTTGTATATCCATTTACACCCAATGGGAACAATTCCTTCGGGAGGACTAACAAGGGTCCAAACTTGGTTTGCATGCATTGAGTCAATCTCAGATTGCATTGCTTCAAGCCACAATTAAAATCAGCATCGAAAATTGCCTACTTGAATGTTCTAGGATCACATCCAATAGTTTGATCACTTTGATCATCTTCAAGGAGGAAACCATATCTATCAGGAGCCCTAGGAACCCTTTCGGATCTCCTAGGTGCGACCATTTCTGTTACAGGCTCTTGAGGTGCAGAAGATTCACTTGGTACTTCAGATGGTTCTCGAACTTCTTCGAGTTCTACTATCTTGCCTTTCCTATCGAGTAGAAACTCCCTTTCCAGAAAGGTGGCATTTCTAGAAACAAACATTTTTATTTCGTTGGGATAGTAGAAGTAGTATCCAATGGAATTCTTTGGATACCCAATGAAGTAGCATAGGATGGATCTATTATCCAGCTTATCTCCCACTGTCTGCTTCACGTAAGCAGGACATCCCCTGTTAGAGTAGATGCCCAACTAGCCAACTTGTGGCGTGTGGGTTTTATAGACTCTTGTACATGACAATCTTTATTTATGAAATACGCATTTCTTTATGGCATTCTTTATTTTCATTATGGTATAATGTTAAAAATTGTGTTGGATAAATACCTAGAATGCACTATAGTGTATGTTAGATGTGATAGTGGATATGATGGCTATCATGAAACACATCTAATAGTCACTGTGTATTCTGAACACATTCCTAGTCGATTGGGCCGTCAAAATGAGGATAAGGCCGCCCGAGCTTGAGACTAGCATCTGCGATGTGAAGTACCATGTTTCATTGGTAGGGAACATTGTGACGTTCTGAGCATGCAGATGGATAGTGACCTGGTGATCAATCGAACTACCCTCGTTCGGACTTTCCAAGTGGTTACCATTTGTCGAGTGGATAAGTCCGAGGTCTTGGTTGTACTGATTAGTCCTCACTACTCGAAACGTCATTGAGACTCTACATGATAGGCGCCTAACTTTGACCCGTTTACCGAATCCCTTGGGGTCATTAGGTGGCGGGATTGGATGAGGTCCTGATGCATGTAGGAGTCGATGCTTCGTTGTCGATGATTCACCGCTCGCTTTCATGCATGGATATCCTATGTTATCTGAGGAGACAATAGTGTGATAAACCTCTGGGCAGAGTACTGGATGTGTTTTAGGTAAATGGGTTTGCCTAGTAACACTCGTGATGTCACTATTTGATCTCCGAGATGTATGCATAGCTATTGGATCTCTAGCGACTCTCGATTTACCAATGGTCGTTGATCTGATCGGGATATATGTGTTGAAAGAACCGTACTGTATGCTAACCATGACCAACTGGTTCTTGCAGGCACTATCAGTGATACCTATGGGATCATGGGGCGATGTTGCTAGGCGCTTTACCATGATCCTATGGGTCAGTCCGAAATTGTGATTTCGGAGCCACAATGGTTGTGGGCCCACGGCTAGCTGTATCCCTGAACCATTGAGGGTCACACAAGTACTGGCTTCACAATTCCCGCATGGAAACTGAGCTCAATGAGTTGAGCATAGGAGGAGGAATTTAGGGAGTGCGACTTTCTAAAAGTCAACAGGGGTCAAATTGCGATTTTCCAAAGTTGAAGGGCTAAACTGCAATTTTGGACTAGGTGGTCTGAAAAATTGTTTTCGCATCATAATACTCAGTTTTGGAAACTGTGTAGATCGGTCCGATCAGATCATCGATCGTCCAAGCCCATCACATGTCTACTTATTATTAGTCCTAGGGTTATTACGACAAAAAACTTGAACTCAAAACCCTAGCACTAGCTGCCCCCTCTCCACTTCCACCTCACGGCCGCCGCTCGCCCCCTTGCGCCTTCGCCAGCCGGCCGCCGCCCGCCGCCGTCCGTTTTCTTCGTGGTTGGACTTGTTCCGATCACGTCGACGAGGAGGTTCCGTTCATGACAAATTCGTCAGCTCTTCTAGTGCAGACTTACGAAGGAGGCATGATTCCAGTCGTGGACCGGATTAGGAGATCTACCGCCGCCTACCTTTGAAGTGCCAGATTCCCTGTGAATCTGGTCGAAGCAAGGCACCTAGACGCCAGCAAGGTATCTTCTTTAAAACATCCTATGTATGTTTTAATGCTTTGATTGTTATATATTGACCGATTCTCGGTGCAAAATTTTAAACTTCCGTTGCGTCCCGGGAAACGGGATCCGGATCCGCCGCTGGGCCAACAGTGGTATCAGAGCCAAGGCTCGGATCTATCAATACATAATTTGTACCTTATTGCATCAAATCACAAATTTTCAAAAATAAAAAAAAAAACATGGCGGCACTGTAGCGTTTGCACGGCGGCACTTTAGTGCGCGACACCTGCCGCCCACCTGCGCGCAGCGTGCGGCAGTCTGCCACACCCTGTGCAGGCGGCGGGCGCCGCCGCGGGGCCGCCGTCCGACGAACCCGAGGCGGCATTGCGACGGCTGATTTGTCTTCTAGGTTTGGTTTCGGGCCTGTCCCGGGCAGCCCGAGAAGTTTTCGGGCAAATATTTGATATTGGGCCATTTTGGTCGGACCAAAATTAATTTTTGAAAATTTTGAGATTTTGGGCCTAAAATTGTTTTAATCCCAATATGATGCAATTAAAATTGACAAAATATGATTTTATTTATAAAGTATGATTTTATAATTAAAATATGATTTTATAATTAAAATATGATTTTGTTGGAAATTATCAAATTTGATTTGATTATTTAATTTATGTCAATTATTTGAATTGATTGTATGTTTGGGATGATCGAGAGCCGTGCCCAATGTGTTAGGTGTATGCTAGGTTTTGCGAATTTTGGTTGTAATATTGTTGATATTTCAAAGTGGGTCTGTTGTGGCCCGTTCCCACCACTTTAAAATTGTATCCCAATATGTCATGGATACTTAAATGTAAATATTAGATTTAGTGGGAGGACTTTTGAAGATGGTGGAGATGATGATCAAAGATATTGAAGACCGAAGATTTGTAAAACTGGAAGCAAATGTAATAGGATTGCGTTGCATACTGCATTTCACCTAGGACTGGACCTAGGTCCGTGATTGGAAACCACGGACCGCATAGCTCTCGCTATCGATCATCCCAAATTTTATATATGCGATATATGTTTGTTGAATCCGCATTTTAAATTGTGATTTAAAATTAATGAGACCGAATTTTCAAAATTAAAATCCCTCATTTTAAATATGATTTAAAATTAATATCAAGATTAAAAGTTTATTCGATAAACTAAGGGAATTTAAATTTGTTTAAATTTTCCTACCTTCCATCAATAATGAGTGTACATCGATGCTACCCGCATACATGGTCCGGCTCATATTATTGAGGGGGTTATGTATGCCGGAAAGCTGTACACGTCATTGACACTCGCTGTGAGTTGGTTGGAACTCCCTTTAACGTTGGCTCATATTATTGGGGACGTTAAGGGGATCGTCCTTCACAACTCGACATTGATGGGTCATCTTGACACGTGATAATAATCGGCGTCATATTATTGGGCCCTTGCTGGACGTGAGGTAAATACATGGAGGTTGCACCTGTTGCAATTGGGCTCTACCTTTTAAGGGTCATGGTTGGCTGAAATTATTCGGGACCATGATCGCTTGATTGAACTCTGTCTACCCACTAAGGAAACTTGCTTTCTCGATTTCATTAGAGGGTGGTGAAATCGTTAAAATAGTGGGAGGGTAATTCATAAAACTAAATGACCTTGTTTTATGTCTTAGCATTTTTCATATATAGTTAGTAATGCATGTCTGTTTTTCTTTTCAGTATATACTGCTCATATAATGTCTTCGATCAAAAATCCACTTGCTGCTATACTGGATAGCAACAAGTTCACTGGTCTGAACTACCAAGACTGGCTTCGAAATCTCAATATTGTATTGGCTTCAGAGAAACTTCTCTACACGTTAGAGAAGAGCCCTCCGAAGGAAGCCCATGCCGATATCAGCCATGAGGAGCTGACAAAGCTGAATAAATGGTGGGATGACGAGCTTAAGACACGGTGCTATATGATGGCATCGATGTCAAACGAAATGCAGCGGCGTTTCGAGAATATGGTGTATGCTGCTGACATACACCTTCATCTCAAAGAGCTGTATGGGGAGAACTCTCGGACTGAGAGGTTCACTACTGTCAAGGAGCTTATGATGAGCCGCATGCGCGATGCGACTTCAGTCCGCGAGCATGGGGTTCGTATGATTGGGCTCATTGAAAAGCTAGTGGGCCTCGATATCGCACTTCCACATGAGCTGCCTGTGGATCTGCTTCTCCTCTCACTCCCTGCTGCATTCGACCCCTTTGTGGTCAACTTTAACATGAACAAGCTGGAAGCCACCCTCGAAGAGGTGGTGAACATGCTTGTAGTGTTCGAGGGGACATGGGGTTCGTATGATTGGGCTCATTGAAAAGCTAGTGGGCCTCGATATCGCACTTCCACATGAGCTGCCTGTGGATCTGCTTCTCCTCTCACTCCCTGCTGCATTCGACCCCTTTGTGGTCAACTTTAACATGAACAAGCTGGAAGCCACCCTCGAAGAGGTGGTGAACATGCTTGTAGTGTTCGAGGGGACCATAAAGAAGGACAAGCCCGTCCTCCTTATGGGCTCTTCTTCCTCTGCGAAGAAGGGGCCCAGACGCAAGGGTAAGAAGCGTTCTGCCCCTGCAAAGGAGGAAAAGCCCGCCAAGAAGCCCAAGGCAAAGGCTTCCAAGCCAAACAAGTCTGAGGATGTTTGCCACCACTGCCACAAGCCTTGGCATTGGAGGAGGAACTGCAAGGAGTACCTCGAGCAGTTGCGAACTGCAAAAGGTATGTTCTATATTGAAATAAATATGTCTCTTAATTCGACTTCTTGGGTACTTGATACCGGATGTGGATCTCATATCTGCAATGATTTGCAGGTAATGACAAGAAGCCAACGTCTTAGAGAGCTGAGACCCACTTGAGGCTGGGCAATGGAGCAAGGGTTGCTGCAGTAGCTATAGGAGATGTTTATTTATTTCTGTCTTCGAATTTTAAGTTGTTATTGAGAAACGTTTTGTTTGTTCCCGAGTTAATAAAGAACATTATTTCTGTTTCTATGCTTGATAGTGATGGATATTCTTGTCATTTTGCTAATTCGATTTGCAATATATGCAAGAATGAATGTTTAATTGGAATCGGGGAACGCGAAAACGATTTATACACCTTAAAATTAAAAGAAGTTCCAACTCGCGATGTGGAAACACATACAACAACAATTAAAAGGAAAAACGACAGCTTAAACCCAGCTCAACTTTGGCACGCTAGGCTAGGTCATATTTCCTTGAGTAGGATGAACAAGTTGGTTAGGAGTGACATGTTTGATACGTCTGACATTAACTCCCTACCGACTTGTAAATCTTGTCTCAAGGGAAAAATGACTAAACAAGCTTTCAAGGGCAAGCCTGAACGTGCTCAAGGCCTGTTGGATTTGATTCGCACTGATGCATGTGGCCAACTTAGCATTGGTACCAAGTACGGTCACTCATACTTCATCACCTTTACCGATGATCACTCTAGGTATGGGTACTTGTACTTAATGAAGCACAAGTCTGAATCCTTTGAAAGGTTCAAAGAATTCAAGGCTGAAGTAGAAAATCAGTTAGGGAAAAGTATTAAAGCACTTCGATCCGATCGAGATGGAGAATACTTGAGTGCTGAATTTCAGGACTATCTTAAAGAGAATGGGATTCTCTCACAGTGGACCCCTCCGGCTACACCAAAACTCAATGGTGTAGCGGAGCATCGTAATCGAACCTTGATGGACATGGTTCGGTCTATGATGAGCTTCACTGAGCTTCCTACCTCGTTTTGGGGCTATGCGCTCGAAGCGGCGGTAATGTTGTTGAACAATGTCCACACCAAGGCGGTGAATAAAACTCCATATGAGATATGGATGGGCAAGCCACCCAAATACTCGTACTTCAAGATTTGGGGATGTCCTGCTTACTGTTAGAGTAGATGCCCAACTAGCCAACTTGTGGCGTGTGGGTTTATAGACTCTTGTATGCAACAATCTTTATATATGATATTCGCATTTATTTATATGTCATTCTTTACTTTCATTGTGTTGTATGATGATTAACAATTGTGTTGAGTAAAAACCTAGAATACGCTAAAGTGTATGTTAGATGTGATAGTGGGTATGACGGCTATCATGAAACACATCTAATAGTCACTGTATATTCTGAACATGTTCCTAGTCCATTGGGCCTTCAAAATGAGGATAAGGCCGCCCGAGCTTGAGACTAGTATCTGCGATGCGAAGTACCATGTTTCATTGGTAGGGAACATTGTGATGTTCTGAGCATGCAGATAGATAGTGACCTGGTGATCTATCGAACTACCCTCGTTCGGACTTTCCAAGTGGTTACCATTTGTCGAGTGGATAAGTCCGAGGTCTTGGTTGTAATGATTAGTCCTCACGACTCGAAACGTCATTGAGACTCTACATGATAGGCGTCTCACTTTGACTCGTTTTCCGACTCACTTGGGGTCATCAGGCGGCGGGATTGGGTGAGACCCCGATGCATGTAGGAGTCGATGCATCGTTGTCGAGGATTCACCGCTCGCAGATATGCGTGGATATCCTATGCTATCTGAGGGGATAATAGTGTATAAATCTCTGGCCAGAGTACTAGAAGTGTTTTAGGTAAATGTGTTTACCTAGTTACACTTGTGATGTCACTATTCGATCTCCAAGATGTATGCATAGCTATCGGATCTATAGCGACTCTCGATTTACCAATGGTCGTTGATCTGATCGGGATATATGGATTGAAAGGACCGTACTGTACGCTAACCACGACCAACTGGTTCTTGTAGGCACTATCAGTGATACCTAGGGGATCATGGGGCGATGTTGCTAGACTCTCTTACCATGATCCGATGGGCAAGTCCGGAATTGTGATTCCGGAGCCGCAATGGTTGTGGGCCCACGGCTAGCTGTATCCCTGAACCATTGAGGGTCACACAAGTAATGGATTCGAGATTCCCACATGGATACTGAGCTCAATGTGTTGAGCATGAGAAGAGGATTTTGGGGAGTGCGACTTCCTAAAAGTCAACAGGGGTCAAATCGTGATTTCCCGCTGTTGAGGGGCAAAACGGTCATTTTGCAATGGGGTTCTGAAAAATGGTTTTTCAGATCATAGTATTCAGTTTTGGAAACTGAGTCGATCGGTCCGATCTGATCGGCGATCGAAGTTACGATGAAGTCATGGTGATGGGGATGAACTGAATGTTCATCCGTTGGACCTGGGCCCGTTGGGCCGGTCCAAGTCCATCACTAAGTCTATTTAATATAGACTTAGGCTTTGATCAACATACTAGACAACACTTAACTCTTGATACAAACCCTAAACCTAGAGCAAAGTAGCCGCCCCCCTCCTCTCTAAACAAGCCGTCGCCGTCGCCGCCTTGAGTTGCCGGAATCTGTTCCGGCCAACTCGACGAGGAGAATCCGTCCGCGCCGATCTCGTCAGGCCTTCTAGTGCAGGCTGACGAAGGAGTCTCGCATCGGGTCGTGGACCTGATTGACGTAGTCTACCGCCATCTACCGTGAAGTGCCGGTTTCCTCGAGAAACTGGTCGGAGCCAGGCACGAGTTGCCATCAAGGTAGTCATCTAAACACCCTATGAATGTCATAGCCTGTTGTTTATTGAATTGTATTGATCGTCTCCCGGCCAAATTTTTGTTCTTCCGCTGCCTCGCCGGGAGGCGTGATCCGGATCCGCCATGGTTCCCCAACAGTGGTATCAGAGCCAGGTTCGGATCTGATCAATACGATTACTGCCTTATTGTATCTAACTTTCAATTTTTCAGAATCGAAACGAAGCAAAATCAACGTCACATCGGCCACGGCGCCGCCGTGCATGGCGGCGCCCCATCATCATCGCCGCGCGCGCGAGCTCGCGCGACGCCTGCCCCGCGACCGCTGGCCATGTCCAGCGCATGGTGGCCGAGACGCGCGTGCCGCTTCGCACGCAGCTGCGCAATCGTTGAGCGCTGGTCTCGTGCACCTCGTTGCACGAAGATTGCGCGTGGTGGCCGCTGCGTCTCGCCGATGCTGGACGCCGTGTCGCGCTTGGTGGCCGGCCGTTGCTCGCTGGATGGCGCACGATCGCCGCTCGACTCGCCCATTGATGCGCCACTGGTTGGCGCATCACAGCGCCATTGTGTCGCGCTTGTCGCGGCCGAGCGCACGGCCTTGAGCCGCGCGCAACATGGTGGTGGCGGCGCCGGCGGCGGCCGCCGCTTGGCGAAGCTCCGGCGATGTCGTGACGGCTGAATTCTTCTAAGGTTTTAGTTCGGGCCTGTCCCGGGCAGCCCGTGAAGTTTTTGGGCCGATATTCGATATCGGGCCCGTTTTGGTCGATTTTGAAATTTTGAGATTTTTGGGCCTAGAATTGTTTTAAGCCCAATATGATATAATTAAAATTAGCAAAATGTGATTTTAATTGTAAAATATGATTTTATAATGAAATATGATTTTGTTGATTAAAATTTGATTTTATCGACAAAATACGATTTTATTATAAAATGCGATTTTATGATTAAAATATGATTTTGCGATAAATAATTGGATTATTTAATTTATGCATGTTAATTAGATTATCTGCATGATTGGGATGATCAAGAGTCGTGCCCAATTTGTTAGGTGTATGCGATAGGTTTTTGTGATTCGGTTTGTAAATATTTTGATTATCATTAAAGTGGGGCCTGTTTGTGGCCCGTTCCCACCCCTTGAATGTTAATTAGATTATCTGCATGATTGGGATGATCAAGAGTCATGCCCAATTTGTTAGGTGTATGCGATAGGTTTTTGTGATTCGGTTTGTAAATATTTTTATTATCATTTAAAGTGGGCCTGTTTGTGGCCCGTTCCCACCCCTTGATAAATGTATCCCTTGTATGTTGTTGGTACTAAAATAGGATCAAAAAGATCAGCAGCCGTTGTTAAAACACTCATTAAAAATTTGCGCTGCTGATACGGAGCTGCAATAGCTCGATGTTCTTGAACAAATAAAATACAACAAAGAGAGCACCGGAGACAGATCTGGTATGATTTAAAAATCATGCGGAAATACCAGAATTGAATCCTAATATTTTAAAACCAACTTAAACAGATTTATGTTTCACATAA
Organism: Dorcoceras hygrometricum; assembly: GCA_001598015.1. NCBI lineage: Eukaryota > Viridiplantae > Streptophyta > Magnoliopsida > Lamiales > Gesneriaceae > Dorcoceras > Dorcoceras hygrometricum. The sequence goes on from KV018148.1 coordinate 12,131, forward strand.
ATCTGTTCAAGACTATGCAAGTGAT
>KV018148.1:30683-53902 GCA_001598015.1 Dorcoceras hygrometricum
AACATGTTCCTAGTCGATTGGGCCGTCAAAATGAGGATAAGGCCGCCCGAGTTGAGACTAGTATCTGCGATGCGAAGTACCATGTTTCATTGGTAGGGAACATTGTGATGTTCTGAGCATGCAGATAGATAGTGACCTGGTGATCTATCGAACTACCCTCGTTCGGACTTTCCAAGTGGTTACCATTTGTCGAGTGGATAAGTCCGAGGTCTTGGTTGTACTGATTAGTCCTCACGACTCGAAACGTCATTGAGACTCTACATGATAGGCGTCTCACTTTGACTCGTTTGCCGACTCACTTGGGGTCATCAGGCGGCGGTATTGGGTGAGACCCCGATGCATGTAGGAGTCGATGCATCATTGTCGAGGATTCACCGCTCGCAGACATGCGTGGATATCCTATGCTATCTGAGGGGATAATAGTGTATAAATCTCTGGCCAGAGTACTAGAAGTGTTTTAGATAAATATGTTTACCTAGTTACACTCGCGATGTCACTATTCGATCTCCAAGATGTATGCATAGCTATCGGATCTATATCGACTCTCGATTTACCAATGGTCGTTGATCTGATCGGGATATATGGATTGAAAGGACCGTACTGTACGCTAAACACGACCAACTGGTTCTTGTAGGCACTATCAGTGATACCTAGGAGATCATGGGGCGATGTTGCTAGACGTTCTTACCATGATCCGATGGGCAAGTCCGGAATTGTGATTCCGGAGCCGCAATGGTTGTGGGCCCACGGCTAGCTGTATCCCTGAACCATTGAGGGTCACACAAGTACTGGATTCGAGATTCCCGCACGGATACTGAGCTCAATGTGTTGAGCATGAGAAGAGGATTTTGGGGAGTGCGACTTCCTAAAAGTCAACAGGGGTCAAATCGTGATTTCCCGCTGTTGAGGGGCAAAACGGTCATTTTGCACTGGGGTTCTGAAAAATGGTTTTTCAGATCATAGTATTCAGTTTTGGAAACTGAGTCGATCGGTCCGATCTGATCGGCGATCGGAGTTACGATGAAGTCACGGTGATGGGGATGAACTGAATGTTCATCCGTTGGACCCGGGCCCGTTGGGCCGGTCCAAGTCCATCACTAAGTCTATTTAATATAGACTTAGGCTTTGATCAACATACTAGACAACACTTAACTCTTGATACAAACCCTAAACCTAGAGCAAAGTAGCCGCCCCCTCCTCTCTAAACAAGCCGCCGCCGTCGCCGCCTTGAGTTGCCGGAATCTGTTCCGGCCAACTCGATGAGGAGAATCCGTCCGTGCCGATCTCGTCAGGCCTTCTAGTGCAGGCTGACGAAGGAGTCTCGCATCCGGTCGTGGACCTGATTGACGTAGTCTACCGCCATCTACCGTGAAGTGCCGGTTTCCTCGAGAAACTGGTCGGAGCCAGGCACGAGTTGCCAGCAAGGTAGTCATCTAAACACCCTATGAATGTCATAGCCTGTTGTTTATTGAATTGTATTGATCGTCTCCCGGCCAAATTTTTGTTCTTCCGCTGCCTCGCCGGGAGGCGTGATCCGGATCCGCCGTGGTTCCCCAACACTTACGTGAAGCAGACAGTGGGAGATAAGTTGGATAATAGATCCATCTTATGTTACTTCATTGGGTATCCAAAGAATTCTATTGGATACTGCTTCTACTATCCCAATGAAACAAAAGTGTTTGTTTCTAGAAATGCCACCTTTCTGGAAAGGGAGTTTCTACTTGATAGAAAAGGCAAGATAGTAGAACTCTAAGAAGTTCGAGAACCAACTGAAGTACCAAGTGAATCTCCCGCACCTGAAGAGCCAATACCAGAAATGGTCGCACCTAGGAGATCTGAAAGGGTTCCTAGGGCTCCTGATAGATATGGTTTCCTCCTTGAAGATGATCAAAGTGATCAAGTTATTGGATGTGATCCAAGAACATTCAAGAAGGCGATTTCCGATGCTGAATCTAATTTGTGGCTTGAAGCAATGCAGTCTGAGATTGACTCAATGCATGCAAACCAAGTTTGGACTCTTGTTAATCCTCCCGAAGGAATAGTTCCTATTGGGTGTAAATGGATATACAAGAGAAAACTTGGGCCTGATGGTAAGGTACTGACCTACAAGGCACGACTGGTCGCGAAAGGTTACACTCAAAGGCAAGGTGTTGGCTATGATGAATCCTTTTCACCAGTCGCAATGTTCAAGTCAATTAGAATCCTAATAGCCATAGCCGCATGGTACGACTATGAGATATGACAAATGGATGTGAAAACTACGTTCCTTATGGAAACATTAAGGAAGAGATCTATATGACGCAGCCTGAGGGTTTCACATCTGTAGGAAGTGAGCATAAATTATGCAAACTTCAGAGATCGATCTACGGTCTCAAACAAGCATCAAGAAGTTGGAACATGAGATTCGATGAAACAATTAAGGAATTTGGTTTAATCAAGAATCCCGAGGAGCCATGTGTGTACAAGAAGGTAGTTAAGAATGCTGTGACATTCCTTGTACTTTATGTTGATGACATTCTACTCATTGGGAATGATGTAGGAATGTTACAGTCAACTAAAGTGTGGTTGTCTAGTAGATTCTCGATGAAGGACATGGGTGAAGCATCCTATATTCTTGGAATACAGATCTATCGGGATAGATCGAAGAGGATGCTCGGACTCACCCAAGCCACCTACATCGATACCATACTTAAGCGGTTCTCTATGGAAGAGTCCAAGAGAAGACACCTACCTATGTGCCACGGGGTCACTCTACTAAGTCTATGTGTCCAAAGACTGATCAGGAGATAGAGAGTATGACACGTGTGCCATATGCCTCAGCAATAGGTAGTATTATGTATGGCATGATGTCAACTAGACCGGATGTCGCATATGCTCTGAGTGTCATGAGCCGTTACCAGGCCAACCCCGGCCAAATGCATTGGAAGGCCGTGAAAGATATTCTTAAGTACTTACGAAGAACTAAGAATATGTTCATGGTCTATGGGGATGGTGAACTGAAATTGGAAGGCTACACTGATTCTAGATTCCAATGTGACGTGGATGATTCGAAGTCAACCTCTGGATTTGTATTCATGCTCCATGGTGGTGCTGTCTCTTGGAAGAGTTCCAAGCAAGACACCATCGCGGATTCAACCACTGAGGCTGAGTACATCGCAGCATCAGCTGCTGCTAAGGAGGCGGTTTGGATAAGGAATTTCGTCCAAGAGTTGGGCGTAATTCCTGATGGAGTTGGTCCAGTCCCGGTGTACTGCGACAAAACGGGTGCCGTTGTGCAAGCAAAGGAGCCTAGGTTTCACCAAAGATCCAAACATATACTGAGGAAATACCACATAATCCGGGATATTGTGGCTAGAGGTGACATAGCAGTCGAGAGAGTCGCCTCTGCAGACAACATTGCTGATCCAGTTACGAAGCCCTTGCCAGGACCGTTGTTTGAAAAACATCGCGAAACAATGGGACTGCGTCTGATGAGTAGTTGGCTTTAGGGCAAGTGGTAGATTGTTAGAGTAGATGCCCAACTAGCCAACTTGTGGCGTGTGGGTTTTTATTGACTCTTTGTATAACGATCTTTATTTATGAAATTCGCATCTTATATGGCATTCTTTATTTTTATTATGTTATAATGTTAACAATTGTGTTGGATAAAGACCTAGAATTCACCATAGTGTATGTTAGATGTGATAGTGGATATGATGGCTATCATGAAACACATCTAACAGTCACTGTGTATTCTGAAGACGTTCCTAGTCGATTGGGCCGTCAAAATGAGGATAAGGCCGCCCGAGCTTGAGACTAGAATCTGTGATGTGAAGTATCATGTTTCATTGGTAGGGAACATTGTGATGGTCTGAGGATAAAGACCTAGAATTCACCATAGTGTATGTTAGATGTGATAGTGGATATGATGGCTATCATGAAACACATCTAACAGTCACTGTGTATTCTGAAGACGTTCCTAGTCGATTGGGCCGTCAAAATGAGGATAAGGCCGCCCGAGCTTGAGACTAGAATCTGTGATGTGAAGTATCATGTTTCATTGGTAGGGAACATTGTGATGGTCTGAGCATGCAGATGGATAGTGACCTGGTGATCTATCGAACTACCCTCGTTCGGACTTTCCAAGTGGTTACCATTTATCGAGTGGATAAGTCCGAGGTCTTGGTTGTACTGATTAGTCCTCACTACTCGAAACGTCATTGAGACTCTGCATGATAGGTGCCTCACTTTGACCCATTTACCGACTCATTTGGGGTCATTAGGTGGCGGGATTGGGTGAGGTCCCGATGCATGTAGGAGTCGATGCTTCGTTGTCGATGATTCACCGTTCGCTTTTATGCGTGGATATCCTATGTTATCTGAGGAGATAATAGTGTGATAAATCTCTGGCCAGAATACTAGATGTGTTTTGGGTAAATGGGTTTACCTAGTAACGCACGCGATGTCACTATTTGATCTCCGAGATGTATGCATAGCTATTGGATCTCTAGCGACTCTTGATTTACCAATGGTCGTTGATCTGATCGGGATATATGTGTTGAAAGGACCGTACTGTATGCTAACCATGACCAACTGGTTCTTGCAGGTACTATCAGTGATACCTAGGGGATCATGGGGCGATGTTGCTAGGCGCTTTACCATGATCCGATGGGTCAGTCCAAAATTGTGATTTCGGAGCCACAATGGTTGTGGGCCCACGGCTAGCTGTATCCCTGAACCATTGAGGGTCACACAAGTACTGGCTTCACGATTCCCGCACAGAAACTGAGCTCAATGAGTTGAGCATAGGAGGAGGAATTTATGGAGTGCGACTTCCTAAAAGTCAACAGGGGTCAAATTGCGATTTCCCAAAGTTGAAGGGCTAAACTGCAATTTTGGACTAGGTGGTCTGAAAAATTGTTTTCGCATCATAATACTCAGTTTTGGAAACTGTGTAGATCGGTCTGATCAGATCGTCGATCGGAGTCAGTGATGGAAATGAACCAAATGTTCATATGGACCTGGGCCTGACCCAGGCCCATTGGGCCGGTCCAAGCCCATCACATGTCTACTTATTATTGTCCTAGGGTTATTATGACAAAAACTTGAACTCAAAACCCTAGCAATAGCCGCCCCCCTCTCCACTTCCACCTCACGGCCGCCGCTCGCCGCCCGCCGCCCGCCGCCGTCCGTTTTCTTCGTGGTTGGACTTGTTCCGATCACGTCGACGAGGAGGTTCCGTTCGTGACAAATTCGTCAGCTCTTCTAGTGCAGACTGATGAAGGAGTAGTGATTCCAGTCGTGGACCGGATTAGGAGATCTACCGTCGCCTACCTTTGAAGTGCCAGATTCCCTGTGAATCTGGTCGGAGCCAGGCGCCTAGACGCCAGCAAGGTATCTTCTTTAAAACATCCTATGTATGTTTTAATGCTTTGATTGTTATGTATTGACCGATTCCCGGTGCAAAATTTTAAACTTCCGCTGCACCCCGGGAAACGGGATCCGGATCCACCGCTGGGCCAACATACTGTTCACCGAACGTTTCTTCCCTAGATTTCTGTCGATTCCAGCCTTTGTTTTCGATGATTTTGGTGGCGCTGGATTCCTTGTGAGTTTCTCTTTCGATTGTTACCCATTTGAGGCTGTAGAACGACCTTGGAGAGGATCGCGAAGTTGCTGTTTTCTTCATGCAGTGGAAACCGATAGTTCTTCCGCTAGTTTCAGCTTTTGGATTTGAGGTTCAGGATAGCTTCTACCGTGGTTGAGGAAGCCAGGTGACAGCTGATTTGCGCTGGTGGATCGCCGTGCCCTTGTTTAATCTGTTGAGGTAGAAATCAGCTGTTGGAGGTACGAATTGAGCAGATTTGACAGCTTTGAGCGTGGACATGGCTGTGATTGATGTTATGAAATCTGCTGATGTGAGTCTGTGTTTTTATGTCATACAGTTTGTTGAATTGTTTGAGTTGTACATTCTGGTGTCACATATTGAATTGTATGCATAGTGAATTGGATATTGATTGGAATACATGCATACATCTTGAGCCTGATTGACAGATTGATTGATGACCTGATTGAGAGCCACGTTGTGACTGGCCGACAGATGTGTCGTGCCTTAAAAATCCAACGGTATCATCGGAGTGGTGACCACCGGATTCGAGTGTCTACCACCGAGCTGTGATGGGCTGACGGGCTCTGAAGATCATGGACCGATGATTTCCCCTGTTGATACACCGTACGAGTATAGAGGCTGATTGAGATGATTGCCAGTTGATACACTGGTCTAGCTATCCGATTCTTGATAGCCCTAATGCATTGCATAGCATCGATTATGGCATGTTGCATGATTAGCTGTTTTGATAGCTCTTCGTACTGAGGCTTGACCTCGTATTTCTTTTCCTGCTTTTGTGTTGTTTGGGTCTGTGTTACCCATTTGCAGGATCTTCAGGTAACCAAGCTGGACCGAGTGGAGTGCCAGCTGGTCGATCCCCGTTTCCTTGAGTCCCAGTTTATTTTATGATATGTATTGAATCGGGGGATGTCCCGTGTTTTATTGTATTGGGGATCTGTATTTGATTTGAGACTTGTTGTTACCTGCTTTGTATGTGAGTTTGAGTTAACTCGTATTTTGATTACGAATATTTTGAATGTTGATTTTGAGTTCAGGCCTAAATGATTTCGAAAAATTTTTAAGCCCTATTTTATGTTTCCGCTATTATGTGCTTATTTGTGCTGTAATCTTGAGTGATTAGCACGAGGCCTGACATTTTTGGTATCAGAGCTTAACTTGGGATAAGCTCGATTTCTTTTGATCACACTCGAGTCTGGGCACCGAGTTTTGATTTGATTTTTGATTGACTCTGTGACTTATGTGATCTTTTATCTGTCTATGTGATATATCTGCTGTGAGATCTTACCTCTAGATTTGTGTAGATGCCGCCGAGGAGAGGAAGAGGTAGGACGACTAGACGTACCGAGGAGGTGTCTAGGGCAGGTAGCGATGATGATGTTCATCAGGTTGAGAACGTTACTAGACAGATAGGCGAGATGGAGTTGGTTTTAGCTAGGTTTCAGCGGACGAACCCTCCAACGTTTTCTGCAGCCGAGGGTGGTGCGATGGATGAGGCTTGGTTAGTTCAGATGGAGGAGTTGTTCGATACTCTAGAATACGCTCACGAGAAGAGACTGAAGCTGGTGGTGTTGCAGCTGAGAGACAACGCACAGCGCTGGTGGAGAGGTACTTCTCGTATCCTTCGTGATAGTGGGGCTGTGATCACTTGGGGAGAGATTCTGTGAGGCGTTTCGACAGGAGTATACCTCGGAGTCCTTCTATAACAGTCACGAGCAAGAGTTCGACAACCTGAAGTAGGGTAACATGCGAGTGGCTGAGTATGCCCGGAAGTTTTTAGCTCTTTTGATTTATGTGCCACACGTAGCCAACCAGGAGAGGACGAAGAGGAACAAATTTCTGAAGGGTTTGAGGCCTGATCTGTACCGGATGATTTTGTCTGGTTCACCTGCGACCTATATCGATGCAGTGAACCGAGCGATGGATATTGAGGAGAGTTTACTGGAGGAGGATGCTCCGACTCGGCTGACTACTGGATGCACCTATCAGCCTGTGCATGATGCGTCGCAATCTTTTCGTTCTGCTCAACGGTCGCAACAGCAGACGAATCGCCAAAGGTTTCGACCTCGAGGGAAACAATTCAAGAAGAAGGCAAATTCGAGTTCCTCTGGTTCTGCGAGTTCTGGTTCTGGCAGTGGTACTAGCGGCATGTCTTGTGGACAGTGCGGAGGAAGGCATCCGACTTCGCAGTGTCGTGGAGAGGGGTTCTGCCATAACTGTGGACAGCCCGGAAATTTTCAGAGAGTATGTCCCTTGTTGAGGGGTCAGTCTTCAGTTCCTTCGCAGCAGGGATCAGCTGGTGGTTCTTCTCAGAGACCGCAGTTTTCTGCTCCTACCCAGCGATCTGGATTCCAACCCCGTGAGCCTTCTAGGTTTGGAGCACCTTCGAGACCTCAGTTTCAGATTCCACAGCAGGCCCAGGCGAATGCTTTGACGAGAGAGCAGGCTGAGGATATGCATGCCATAGTGATCGCAGGTACATGCTCTATTTTCGATTATCCTGCGAGAGTTCTATTTGACACTGGTGCATCACACTCTTTTATTTCTGAGTAGTTTGTTTGTGAGCATGGGTTGAGTTTTTCCCCAATGTGTGATGTTGTTTCCGTGTCGAACCCTGCTGGTGTGAGTCTGTGGTCCCGTGAAGTGGTGTTGGATTGTATGCTTCGATTCGATGAGCATGTTTTGGTGTCCAATCTGATTGTTTTGGGAATTAGAGATTTTGATTGCATCTTGGGAATGGATGTATTGTCTAGCTATAAGGCTACTGTCGATTGTTTTCATGGTGTGGTGAGATTTCGCCCTGACTCGGGTGAGAAGTGGGAGTTCTACGGTGCTGACTTGCGCTCAGAGATTCCACTGGTGTCCGTCATGGAGATGTTTAGCCTGCTATCGCTGGATAATGCGGGATTCATGATTTATGCTCTTGACGTTTCTCAAGAGCCACGGTTGGAGTTGAGCAACATTCCGATCGTCCGAGAGTTTCCCGATGTGTTTCCGGATGAGATTCCTGGATTCCCTCCAAGACGTGAGATCGACTTCAGCATAGAGTTGGTGCCCGGTACCGCCTCGATTTCTAGAGCTCCGTATCGGTTGGAGCCAGCAGAGTTGAAAGAGCTGAAGGATCAGTTGAGAGATCTCTTGGAGAAAGGCTTCATCAGACCGAGTATGTCACCTTGGGGAGCTCCGATTCTTTTCGTGAAGAAGAAAGATGGGTCCATGAGGATGTGCGTGGATTTCCGACAGTTGAATAAGGCGACGGTGAAGAACAAGTATCCTTTGCCGAGGATTGATGACTTGTTCGATCAGTTGCAGGGATCGATCGTATACTCTAAGATTGACTTACGCTCTGGTTATCACCAGTGGAGGATTAGAGATGCTGATGTGGCAAAGACAACTTTTCGGACGAGATATGTGCATTATGAGTTTCTGGTCATGCCGTTTGGGTTGACGAATACCCCAGCTGTTTTCATGGATTTGATGAATCGCGTCTTTAGCGAGTACATCGATTGGTTCATGATTGTCTTCATAATCGATATCCTAGTGTATTCGAGGAGCGTAAGAGAGCATAAGGAGCATCTCAGATTGGTGTTGCAGAGATTGAGAGATTCGCAATTGTATGCCAAGTTCAGCAAGTGCGAATTTTGGCTTGATCGGATTATCTTTTTGGGTCATTTGATTTCGGCGCAAGGGATTTCGGTAGATCCGAGTAAAGTCGAAGCAGTTCTTAACTGGGAGAGACCTAGGAACGTTTCCAAGATCCGTAGCTTCTTGGGATTGACTGGATATTACAGGCGTTTTATCAAGAAGTTCTCTTCTATAGCCAGGCCAATGACTCAATTGACTCAGAAGGATCGGAATTTCGTTTGGACTGACGAGTGCGAGATCAGTTTTCAGACGTTGAAGGAGAAGTTGACTACTGCTCCTGTTTTGGCACCGTCTGGATCCGAAGGATTTGTTGTGTGCTCCGATGCTTCTCTAAATGGTTTGGGATGTGTTCTGATGCAGAACGGGTACGTGATTGCCTATGCATCTCGACAGTTGAAGCCTCACGAGACGAGATACCCTGTTCATGATTTGGAGTTGGCTGCGATAGTGTTTGACTTGAAGATTTGGCGACATTATCTGTATGGTGAAGAATTTGTGGTGTACACCGACCACAAGAGCCTGAAATATATCTTCACGCAGTCTGATCTGAATATGAGGCAGCGACGTTTGATGGAATTGCTCAAAAACTTTAACTGTGAGATTCAGTATCAGCCTGGGCGGATGAACTCGGTTGTCGATGCATTGAGTAGGAAGACCCAGCCTGCGATGCTTTCATTTTTGAATGTCTCAAAAGTCTATGAGTAGTTGAGTACTTCTGGTTGGCGATTCCAGTCGGGTAATCAGTACTTTATGGTTTCTTCGATTCAAATAGAACCGCAGATTGTGAGTAACATCAGGGTGGCGCAGAGGACTGATCCATATGTTCATGAGTGTAAGATTAAAGCCCGAAGTGGTCAGTCTGAGGATTTCTCTGTTACTTCTGATGGATGTCTGAGATTTCAAGGAATATTGGTGGTTCCGAACTTGATCGATTTGAAAGAGACCATTCTGAACGATGCGCATTGTAGCGGGTATAGTGCGCATCCGGGCTAGAGGAAGATGTACCATGCCTTGAAATTTCACTACTGGTGGGAAGGCATGAAGAGCGACATCTCTGGTTTTGTTACTAGATGTATGAATTGCCAGCAGGTCAAGGCTGAGAGGATGAGACCTGGTGGATTGCTACAGAGTTTGGAGGTGTCACAATGGAATTGGGAGCACATCGCCATGGATTTTGTGACCCATCTACCTCGATCGAGTAGGGTATGTGATGCGATTTGGGTGGTGATTGATAGACTTTCGAAGTCAGCCCATTTCATTTCCTATGATGTGAGGTGTTCCATGAAGAAAATGGCGAAACTGTACATCGACCATGTGGTTAGATTGCATGTAGTTCCAGTTTTGATAGTTTCTGACAGAGATCCAAGGTTCACTTATCGTTTTTGGAAGATTCTGCAAGCAGCGATGGGTTCTAGATTGGCTATGAGTACACCCTATCACCCACAGACAGATGGTCAGTCTGAGCGGACCATTCAGACTTTAGAGGATATGCTACGGGCAGTCGTGATGGATTTCAGTGGTGGCTGGCAGGATTCTTTGTCCTTGGTTGAGTTTTCGTATAACAACAGCTACCAGGTACTATCGGGATGGCTCCATTTGAAGCGTTGTATGGTCGCAAATATAGATCTTCGATCTGTTGGGAAGAAGTTGGTGAGAAACGACTTTTTACCCCTGAATTTGTGCAGCATATGAAAGATCAGATTGATTTGCTTCGAAGTAGAATGAAGGCTGCACAAGATAGATTTACCAGCTATGCTAACCGAAGATGCAGACCTTTAGAGTTTGAGGTTGGCGATCGAGTATTTCTCAAAGTTTCTCCTTTCAAGAGCGTGATGAGGTTTAGATTTAAAGACAAATTAGCTCCTAGATTCGTTGGTCCCTTCGAGATTGTTGAGCGGATTGGACAGTTGGCTTATCGATTGAGGCTGCCTGATGAATTAGCAGCGATACATGACGTTTTTCATGTTTCAATGTTGAGGAAATATGAGCCAGATCCTTCCCATGTTTTGAGAACTGACGAAGTTGAACTGGATTCTGCCTTGAGCTATGTGGAATATCCAGTGCAGATTCTGGATAGGAAGGAGAAACAATTGAGGAACAAGATAATTCCGTTGGTGATGGTCCAATGGAGTAAGCATGACCGAGAAGAAGCTACCTGGGAGGTTGAGGAGAAGATGAGACAGGACTGGCCTCATCTATTTGAGCACTGATAGTGCGAATTCCAGGTGATTTCTAAAGCTTTGATTTGATCTTGTTTAGTTGTTGGTGATTGATTTGATTATTTGATTGTTTCTGCCCGTGAGTTTGCCTTTGATTTCGAGAAATCTCTTAAGGTGGGGAGAATGTGAGGAATCAGATTTTAGATTAGTGATTAATCGAGATTTGGGATTAGTCTCGTGGATCTTGAGGGTTTTACGAGAGAAATCTGATTCCAGTGGAATTCAGGCGTTAGTGTTCAGCTGTAGCGCTAGTTGGTGAAGTCTGATCAGTCATTGATGGCGCGGGAGTAATACGCCGTCGTTTTGTGAAAATCAGACGTAGCGCATTTCAGACGTCAACGCAAGTCAACGGTACTGTAGAGAGTGATCGCTGAATTAGTCATGCGTCATCGTTTCGTTATTCAGTAGTTGCGCTTGAAGAGGAATCTGCTGGAAGCTGAGGCGCGGGTGGTAGAATTGACGAGAACGCGACACGTGTTGGTCAACCTTTTTGTGTTGACTGCTGTTGTTGAAGTGCAAACAGAAGCTGCGATTGTGAGGGATTGATCTAGTTGAGTGACACGCTGTTGGTTTGAGGAACCAGTCGCTGATGGTGAAGCGACGTCGTTTTGATAAGTTGAAACGCAGCGTTTTGGGTGCAACACTTTTGATCAGCTGTTGGCAGCGAAGGTGACGTGTTCTTGATGCGTCGTCGTTTGAATTGTTTAGCGTGACCAGAAGTTGGTTTGATCAGCTGTTGGCAGCGAGGATGACGTATCCCTGATGCGACGTTGTTTTGTGTAGTTATGCTTTGAGTTAATAAGCGTATTTCAGCTGTTGGTTGTTTTGGTAGGAATCTGTCAACAGCTGTTGGAACGCTGCGGCGTCGTTTTGATTAGTTGATGCGGCGTCGTTTTGGTGCGTGAAGAGAAATACAACGTCTGATGGTTGCTGCTGATTTCGTTGAGAGGAAAAGCTGGTTTCTGTCGTAAGATCCATCCTGTATCGACGTCTGATTATTTTGGAACACCAGCTGTTGGGTTGAGATATATAGATAAGTTTTGATCGACACTTAGAATTATTTAGAGCCCGACATTACTCCGAAACCCTCGATAGCTACTATTCACGGAACGTTTCTTCCCTAGATTTCTGTCGATTCCAGCCTTTGTTTTCGATGATTTTGGTTGCGCTGGATTCCTTGTGAGTTGCTCTTTCGATTGTTACCCATTTGAGGCTGTAGAACGACCTTGGAGAGGATCGGGAAGTTGCTGTTTTCTTCGTGCAGTGGAAACCGATAGTTCTTCCGCTAGTTTCAGCTTTTGGATTTGAGGTTCAGGATAGCTTCTGCCGTGGTTGAGGAAGCCAGGTGACAGCTGATTTGCGCTGGTGGATCGTCGTGCCCTTGTTTAATCTGTTGAGGTAGAAATCAGCCGTTGGAGGTACGAATTGAGCAGATTTGACAGCTTTTAGCGTGGACATGGCTGTGATTGCTGTTATGAAATCTGCTGATGTGATTCTGTGTTTGTATGTGATACAGTTTGTTGAATTGTTTGAGTTGTACATTCTGGTGTCACATATTGAATTGTATGCATAGTGAATCGGATATTGATTTGCATACATGCATACATCTTGAGCCTGATTGACAGATTGATTGATGACCTGATTGAGAGCCAAGTTGTGACTGGCCGACAGATGTGTCATGCCTGAAAAATCCAACGCTATCATTGGAGTGGTGACTACCGGATTCGAGCGTCTACCACCGAGCTGTGATGGGCTGACGGGCTCTGAAGATCATGGACCGATGATTTTCCCGGTTGATACACCGTGTGGATATAGAGGCTGATTGAGATGATTGCCAGTTGATACACTGGTCTAGCTATCCGATTCTTGATAGCCCTCATGCATTGCATAGCATCGATTATGGCATGTTGCATGATTAGCTGTTTTGATAGCTCTTCGTACTAAGGCTTGACCTCATATTTCTTTTCCTGCTTTTGTGTTGTTTGGGTCTGTGTTACCCATTTGCAGGATCTTCAGGTAACCAAGCTGGACCGAGTGGAGTGCCAGCTGGTCGATCCCCGTTTCTTTGAGTCCCAGTTTATTTTATGATATGTATTGAACCGGGGGATGCCACATGTTTTATTGTATTGGGGATCTGTATTTGATTTGAGACTTGTTGTTACCTGCTTTGTATGAGTTTGAGTTAACTCGTATTTTGATTACCAATTTTTTTGATGTTGATTTTGAGTTCAGGCCCAAATGATTTCGAAAAATTTTTAAGCCCTATTTTATGTTTCCGCTATTATGTGCTTATTTGTGCTGTAATCTTGAGTGATTAGCACGGGACCTGACAGGTTAGCTCTAAGATGGGCTATTTCGTTATGCTGGTTTGAGTTCTGCCGCGAGTTGGTTCTAGGGATACCATCTTAGAGGTGATAATCTTTTGGGGATTTATGGTGTATGTGCGAGCTGGACCTAGCTTAGAGATAGGCTGGATGCTCCGAGATGGTCTGTTGGAACGCGATCTGGTTTTAGCGTCTGTGTACCTAATATGGAACAGTGGAGAGGTCTGAGCTGATCTGAGCACTGTAGACCAGACCGATACTGGGTGAGTGATCCAAGCAGGGTGTGTGTTGCTTGAGGTACCTGTGCTGGTCAACTGAGTGTTGTGCTGGTTGAGAACAGCGTACTCCCTGAGCTGGTTTGTGTGCCTGAGCTGGTACAGTAGTGAAGTCTGAACTGGTTTGACTTTACTGTAGCTATGACTGGGAGTATATATATATAAGTGTTGACCGACACTTAGTTATTGTACGACGCACATATCTTATCTTCTCCCAAGTATCCCGACATATATCTTCAAATCCTCGTTGCTACTGTTCACCCGTCATCTTCTTCTCCTGATTGCCGGAGATTGACTGGTCAGATTTGAGTGAGGGTACCTCTGTTGGAAACCCCTCTTTGAGACCAACTTTCTTGTACCAGTTTGGAGTCGGAAGGAGGCCGGATAGAGTTAATAGCTGAGGAACTGCATGAGATGGTTCTTGAGATTTTACAGCAGAGTTGAACTCCCATTTAGCTAACCATGTTTGATAGTGCTAGTTCTGTTCCTAGCGTTATCTTTGAGCTGATTAGTGCTCTGTTAGCTGGACGTAGTTGATTTGAGCTACGAGGCTTTAGGCCGTAAGCTGTGTAAGCTGATTTTCTTGAGTATATTGGCAGATTAGATCCTTTATTGTGGTTTTTGCCTTGATTTGTCGGCCGAGACTTGGGCAGAGCTGGTAAGATGTGATCTGTTGTAAACTGAGCTGAGGTATTGTACCAATATATGTGAAAGGTAAGGATTGAGTTTATTTAACAGCTTTGACATAAGCATGAGAATATTCCCAACGTGAATTGATTTCTATGTATGCGTGCTGGCCGTAAGCAGAGTTGCTCAGCCGTGTTGTTCTTGATGATTATCTAGTTTGCTTATGTTTGATTATTATGCATTGTTTCTGAGCTGATTCTGCCTTGAATTCATGCATAACATATTGAGCCTGTTCCTTTGAGAACCGATTAATCACTGAGTGTCGGCTGAGTCGTGGTGCCTGAGAATCCAATGCTTTCCTTGAGTCGTGATTTCCATCTGAGTCACTGTGGTTTGGATTCTGATGAATTTTTGAGATTTTGATTTCCAGCTGAGTCGCTGTGCCTTGATTACCGATGATTCTTGGTACCTTTCATGCATTGCACGACTTGAGATATTGCATGTCTTATCTGATTGCTGTTATTTGATTGTTCTTCGTACTGAGATTTGACCTCATTTCTTTCCCTTCTTGGGGCTGCGCTGGTCTTGTGTTTGGCCTTTTGAAACGACCCTCACTCTACACTATAACATACTATTTACGTAATATCATAAAATGGGAAGATGATATGGTCAAGATATATATAAATATCATTTAACTTGGTTTTTTAAAAAAAAATAACACAAAAAAATAATAAGTTTTAAACATAAATATATCAAACTCTCACTCACGACACTATATCCAAACGATAATGTATCTCAGCAATATAACACTGAAAACTTGTACGAAATGAAATGGTCGCTGGGTATGTGCGCCAGAGGTACAAGATATATATAAATATACTATTTAACTTAGGTTTTTAAAAAAAATAAACACAAAAAAATAATAAGTTTAAACATAAATATATCAAACTCTCACTCACGACACTATATCCAAACGATAATGTATCTCAGCAATATAACACTGAAAACTTGTACGAAATGAAATGGTCGCTGGGTATGTGCGCCAGACTGTAGTCCACTCAGAAGTCTTGCCCCTCGATCCCGGTCTCAGCTTCATCTGTACAAATCAAGTACAGTGAGTTTAAAGACTCAATAAGTACAAAACCGGTTAATAACGAATACTACATAATACATGCACATGCATAAAATATTTGTACTCAAATAATTTTCCCAAACTTTAAATGCATAAGAAAAACATCTTCTCAATTCATTTTTTTTCATGCATAGGAAATAAACTCATAAGTAAAAAGATTTTTCTTGTAACTCAGAGCAGTTCATAAATAAAAGTCTTTTTCTGTGAAATCTGTTCCTTGAATGTGGTTCTTTGTTCTTCTTTGTTTCACCTGATCAAGCTCTTTGGTACCATGGTACTGAAATTTGGTACAGCTCTCCAGCCTAGACTGGTTTCTGTACACGTCAAGTTTTGGCATGTCTCCTCGGAACATCTCCCGGCTCACAATGCCCGTAGTTTGGCATGTCTCCTCAGGAACGTCTCTCGACTCACAACACCCATAATTTGGAATGTTTCCTTGGAACGTCTTTCGTCTCACAATACCCGTAATAAAATTTAACCACAATCAAGTCCCATCATTCAAAACATTTTATTTCCTTCTCATTCTTGTCTCATAATAAATCTCAAATTCTAAAAAAATATTTTTCTTCTTAACTTCATAAACTTTCTGTTCAACTTCATAAACTTTTATTTTTAATGAATAGATCCGATCGCAACTTCGAATATGGAATTCAAAGGGATCAAATAGGAAATGATACTCTGAATCATAGAACTATAATGAAATATGCGATCAACCAACCTTTATAGAATTTGAAAAAGAGTCCGAAGAAATGGTTCGATCCTCTTATCTTGATTTCTTGAAGCTGGCTCGCTTTTGCGACAGTCTAAAATAAAAGCCTGCGCTCAGACTTCTATGTTATCCGGTCTTCAGTTATCGATTTTCCTGGAATGGCTTTTCCTACTTTCTCGAGTCTGGATACTTTCTGCTCATAAAATTTCTCATAAAATTCCAACAAATGACATTTTAAAAAAATCACTCATGCTAAAAATCATTTTCTAGGCATTTATTTGTCATGAAACTTGCCAAAAATCTCATAAATCAATTAAATTATAATCATACTGGAAAACATCTTAAAATATGCTTAAAATATCAAATAAAGTCATTCACAAACCTTGGTAGCCCCTAAGACTCGAAATCTCGAATTTCACAAAAATGACCCGAAGAGGCTCACTTCGAGCGACAAAACGGTAAAAATAGGTAAAAATCCATTTCTTAACCAAATCACTCTTTTTTCAACTCATGTCACCATAAAACACATATCTAGCCACTGGAACAAACGAGACTCACAAACGACTCACGACGTGTCTAAACCGACGCCAACAAGGTCACTACACTTACGCAGAAGCGAATCTGAGATAGGCTGGGATTCTACCACAAAAACTCTCACTCCTATCGACTTCAGTACATGACCAGACCCTAGTACAACCCAGGGACGACCCCTTGATTTCATCCCAACCTTTCTGGACCACAACCTAAGCCATGCTAGGCTTTCTCTCCTCAAACTAATTTTTAACCAACACATGCAACTATCACGTTTCGACCTGAACTCTCACCACCTCTCTCAGACTCCAAAGCTCTTCATGCTCCGACCCTAGGCTGTGACCAGCCATGAAAGGACTGAGCACTTCAAACTTTAAGATCAAAGAAAGCTAGGAGAGCCAAAACGCCCTACTAATTTTTAACCAACACATGCAACTATCACGTTTCGACCTGAACTCTCACCACCTCTCTCAGACTCCAAAGCTCTTCATGCTCCGACCCTAGGCTGTGACCAGCCATGAAAGGACTGAGCACTTCAAACTTTAAGATCAAAGAAAGCTAGGAGAGCCAAAACGCCCTTCTACAACCCAAAACTCTTCTCTTTTAGGCCTAAGACGTACAAATCACGAGCAGTTCGACCTATACTACAAAGTTCATGAATAAATGTTGTTAAACAGTAGAATATGCATCAAAAATAGATGTAACTAGTCACCACCACAAATCGACACACAATTGTACATAAACTTAAAAAGTGCATCAAGGAAAGCCTTGTACTTGCCTTTCTTGTTAAAACTTACAACCAAGATGCTGTTGCAGGCTGGATAGGAAGACAAAGAACACCACACCAAACTAAGGAAGGATAATTGAGCTTCAAAAGTGAGGGGAAAGAAGAGAGAAGAATCCTACAAAAGAAAATGGGGGGTGGGGGGCGGGGGGAGGGACGTGCATATGGGATGAAAGAGAAATAGAGTTTGGAAAGTTGAGAGTGTTGTGTGGTGTGTATGTATTCAGCCGTGCCATGTGATATTTAAAGAAGAAGATTTTGTGGTTAGCTTAATAATTTTGGTGGTTGACTAAATAATTTTGGTGGTTGTGTATGATAAGACAATAGTTGTGTGTGTGTATAGGATGCTCAAATTTGATACTCCAAATGTTAAAAGTGGTAAAAAAAATTGAAAGGGAAATGACTTGTTTTAAATGGTAAAAAAAACTTGTTTTAAATTGTAAAAACATGGATATATAAAAGTTGTTATTTTGCTAATAAAAGAGCGAAACATTAAAAAAATTAAATGAACTATATAAATGCTTAAAAGCGAACTCGTAATAAATTTTCATAGAAATCTTCTATTTCTCGATGTCCCCGTCGTCTCCTTTCCAGTTTCTCATCATCTAAATATAAATTCTAAAACGAAAACTCGCGGACAAATAATTAAATACTTCATATAACCTAAAACATATAAATAAAATAACGAGGCATGCGATTTGGATATTTCTGGGCGTTACACCTTTGCGGGTTCTTCAGTTAATCCAGCTGGACCGAGTGGTATGTCAGCTGGTGGAGCCCCGTTTTAAGTCCCAGTTATGTATATGTAGTACTAGTTGTCAGGGATGCCCTGCGTGAATAATGTATTTGAGATTTGTATCCGTTGAAGTATTTGTATACATTTCTGGTACTGTTTTCATTGTATGGTATTTTTGAATGAAAATCTATACTTTGAGTATGAATGTATTTTGAATGGTATTTAGTTCAAGCCACAAACAAAAATTTTTAACCCATGTTTTAATTTCGTATAATTGAGATTAATTGAGTAATTAATCTCTGATGTAGAGAATCGGGCCTGGCATTTTGGTATCAGAGCTTAAACTGGGATAAGCTCAATTCTTTTCTATCACACTTGAGTCTAGGCACAGAGTTGAATTTCTGTTCATGATTAACTCTGTGATTTCTGTGATCCTTGTGATTTATTTATCTGCCTATGTGTTTAACTTCTGAGTCTTGGTTAGATGCCGTCGAGAAGAAGAGGTAGAGCTGTTAGGCAGGTGGTTGGGAAGTCTAGTGCCCCGGAGAGCGACAAGAATGTTGCTCAATAGAGTGTGCTTTTGCGTCGTCGAGCTGGACAGACAGAGGCTGTTGTGGAAGATGTGACTAGACAGATTGGTGAAATAGACCTAGTGTTGGATAGGTTCCAGAGGATGAATCCCCCTATGGTTACTGGCGTCGAGGGTGATTTGATGGCTGAGGTTTGGTTGGAACATATGGAAGAGCTGTTTGATACCATTGAGTATACTGATGAGAAGATGCTAAAGTTGGCTGTTCTTCAGTTGATGGAGCATGCTCAACACTGGTGGAAGGGTACTTCCAGAGTCATGAGAGAGACTGGAGTGTTGATCACTTGGAAGAGCTTCTGTGCCGCTTTTCGTTGGAAGTATACCCCAGAGTCGTATTACAATAACCGAAGCAAGGGAATCTGAAGGTAGCTGAGATGCTAGACAGTTTTTCTCACTTCTTGCGTATGTCCCTCACGTTGCTAACCAGGAGAGGACGAAGCGAAACAAGTTCTTGAAAGGTTTGAGGCCAGAATTTTTTCAGTTGGTGTTGGCTGGTTCTCCTTTGAATTAAGATGAGGCCGTGGATAGGGCGATTGGCATTGAGGAGAGTCTTTTGGATGCGCAGGCGCAGGTTCAGTCGGTAGCTGGACGAGGTTTCCATCCCTTGCCTGAAGGGTTGTCTGAATTTCAGCCTCCTCAGACGTCGCAGCAGTCTAATCGCCAGAGGTTTAAGCCTCGAGGGAATCAGTTTAAGAGACGATCGAATTCAAGTTCTTCTGGTTCAGTCAGATTTCGAGGGAGTGGTTTTGGAGAGGTGATGTGTAGTCAGTGTGGAGGTAGGAATTTGAATTCTCAGTGCCATGGAGTTCAGTCTTTGCCATAAGTGTGGGCAATCAGGACATTTTGCTAGAGTTTGTCCTTCGATGAGGGGATATCCCTCTAATCTATCGCAGCAAGGTTCGTCTGGTGGTTCTTCACAGAGGCCGCAACCTCCTGCCCCATCCCAACGATCAGGATTCCAACCTCGTGAAGCGTCTAGGTTTGGAGGACTTATAGACCTCAGTTTTTGGGATCTCAGCAAGCTCAGGTGAATGCCTTGACTCAGGATCAAGCCGATGATATTCCTGGAGGAGTTATAGCAGGTACTTGCTCTGTCTTTGATTTTCCTGCCAGATTTTTGTTTGATACTGGAGCATCACACTCCTTTATATCTGATCTGTTTGTATATGAGTGTGGGTTGAGTGCTACCCCACTGTGTGATGTTGAATCTGTTTCTACTCCTGCTGGTGTGAGTTTATTGTCTCGTGAGGTGGTGTATGATTGCGTGATCATATTTGATCAGAATGTGCTCGTGACAAATTTGATTTCTTTGGAAATTAGAGATTTTGATTGCATCTTGAGTATGGACGTGTTGTCTAGTTAAAGGGCTACTGTCTATGGTTTCCATGGAGTGGTGAGGTTTAGGCCTGAATGTGGAGAGAAGTGGGAATTTTACGGTGTTGATTCGTGGTCTAAGATTCCATTGATGTCAGCCATGGAGATGTTTAGCCTGTTATCGCCTGAGAACGCAGGGTTCATGATTTATGCCCTCGATGTGACCCAAGAATCGCGACTGGAATTGAGTGATATTCCGATTGTCCGAGAGTTCCCAGATGTTTTTCCGGATGAGATTACTGGTTTTCATCCGAGAAGGGAGATTGATTTTAGCATTGAGTTGGTGCCAAGGATTGCCCCGATTTCTAGAGCTCCATATCAGTTAGCGCCATCTGAGCTGAGGGAATTCAAGGATCAGTTGCGTCATCTTTTGGAGAAGGGTTTTATTAGGCCGAGTATGTCGCCTTGGGGAGCTCCGATTCTCTTTGTGAAGAATAAGGATGGATCCATGAGGATGTGTATCGGTTTTTGGTAGCTGAACAAAGCGACGGTGAAGAATAAGTACCCACTACCGAGGATAGATGATCTGTTCGATCAACTGCAGGGATCGGCATTGTATTCCATGGTTGATCTGTGATCTGGTTATCATCAGTTGCGGATTAAAGACTGTTGGATCCGTTTATACAGATCAGAATCTAAATTTTGATTAACACGAAATATGTTAATATCTTACTAATGGTTTATATGACTTGTGCAGTGCATTTGATTAAGAAGGAAAGAAGATATCCAAACTGGAACAGTAAGGGGATGCCTAAGCTGGTTTGGTTGAAGATATCTATGCTGGAACAGTGAGGGGACGCCCGAGCTGGTACAACAGAAGTCTTCTAGATTGCAGGGAACACCAAGCTGGTCTACCAGCTTGATGCAAGAGCAGTTCAAGAGCAGTTCAGAGACCAAGCACAGAGAAGATTTGGTGAAGTGCAGAACTGTTCAAGAGCAGATCATGTGCAGTGTACAAGTGTGGTGTTCTAGTGCAGAGCCGAGCTATTTTAGTGAGAGGATAGAGGAGCTTGAGGTAAACCTGTTAGAGTAGATACCCAACTAGCCAACTTGTGGCGTGTGGGTTTATAGACTCTTGTATATGACAATCTTTATATATGATATTCGCATTTTATCTATGGCATTCTTTACTTTCATTGTGTTGTATGATGATTAAAAATTGCGTTGAGTAAAGACCTAGAATGCACTATAGTGTATGTTAGATGTGATAGTGGGTATGACGGCTATCATGAAACACATCTAATAGTCACTGTGTATTCTGAATCAGTTCCTAGTCGATTGGGCCGTCAAAATGAGGATAAGGCCGCCCGAGCTTGAGACTAGTATCTGCGATGCGAAGTACCATGTTTCATTGGTAGGGAACATTGTGATGTTCTGAGCATGCAGATAGATAGTGACCTGGTGATCTATCGAACTACCCTCGTTCGGACTTTCCAAGTGGTTACCATTTGTCGAGTGGATAAGTCCGAGGTCTTGGTTGTACTGATTAGTCCTCACGACTCGAAACGTCATTGAGACTCTACATGATAGGCGTCTCACTTTGACCCGTTTGCCGACTCACTTGGGGTCATAAGGCGTCGGGATTAGGTGAGACCCCGATGCATGTAGGAGTCGATGCATCGTTGTCGAGGATTCACTGCTCGCAGACATGCGTGGATATCCTATGCTATCTGATGGGATAATAGTGTATAAATCTCTGGCCAGAGTACTAGAAGTGTTTTAGTTAATGGGTTTACCTAGTTACACTCGCGATGTCACTATTCGATCTCCAAGATGTATGCATAGCTATGGGATCTTTAGCGACTCTAGATTTACCAATGGTCGTTGATCTGATCGTGATATATGGATTGAAAGGACCGTACTGTACGCTAACCACGACCAACTGGTTCTTGCAGGCACTATCAGTGATACTTAGGGGATCATGGGGCGATGTTGCTAGACGCTCTTACCATGATCCGATGGGCAAGTCCGGAATTGTGATTCCGGAGCCGCAATGGTTGTGGGCCCACGGCTAGCTGTATCCCTGAACCATTGAGGATCACACAAGTACTGGATTCAAGATTCCCGAACGGATACTGAGCTCAACGTGTTGAGCATGGGAAGAGGATTTTGGGGAATGCGACTTTCTAAAATTCAACAGGGGTCAAATCGTGATTTCCCGCTGTTGAGGGGCAAAACGGTCATTTTGCACTGGGGTTCTGAAAAATGGTTTTTCAGATCATAGTATTCCGTTTTGGAAACTGAGTCGATCGGTCCGACCTGATCGACGATCGGAGTTACGATGAAGTCACGGTGATAGGGATGAACCGAATGTTCATTCGTTGGACCCGGGCCCGTTGGACCGGTCCAAGTCCGTCACTAATCTACTTAAGGTAGACTAGGGCTTCATAACTCATAACATTACAACTAATGCAACCCTAACCCTAGCTCTCAAAAGCCGCCGCCCCCTCCTCTCTAATATCGCCGCCGCCGCCGCCTTGCTCCGCCGCCGCCGCCCCCCCTCGCCGGAATTTGTTCCGGCCAACTTTTCGAGGAGAATACGTTGGTGATAAAATCCATCAGTCTTCTAGTGCAGGCTGATCGGAGGGAGATCGTTTCTAGTCGTGGACCTGATTGACGAACCTCCCGCCGCCTACCGTGAAGAGCCGGCGTTCTTGTAATTCCGGTTG
>KV018148.1:59977-82181 GCA_001598015.1 Dorcoceras hygrometricum
TGGCGTGTGGGTTTATAGACTCTTGTATATGACAATCTTTATATATGATATTTGCATTTTATTTATGGCATTCTTTACTTTCATTGTGTTGTATGATGATTAACAATTGCGTTGAGTAAAGACCTAGAATGCACTATAGTGTATGTTAGATGTGATAGTGGGTATGACGGCTATCATGAAACACATCTAATAGTCACTGTGTATTCTGAATCAGTTTTATAGACTCTTGTATATGACAATCTTTATATATGATATTCGCATTTTATTTATGGCATTCTTTACTTTCATTGTGTTGTATGATGATTAACAATTGCGTTGAGTAAAGACCTAGAATGCACTATAGTGTATGTTAGATGTGATAGTGGGTATGACGGCTATCATGAAACACATCTAATAGTCACTGTGTATTCTGAATCAGTTCCTAGTCGATTGGGCCGTCAAAATGAGGATAAGGCTGCCCGAGCTTGAGACTAGTATCTACGATGCAAAGTACCATGTTTTATTGGTAGGGAACATTGTGATGTTCTGAACATGCAGATAGATAGTGACCTGGTGATCTATCGAACTACCCTCGTTCGGACTTTCCAAGTGGTTACCATTTGTCGAGTGGATAAATCCGAGGTCTTGGTTGTACTGATTAGTCCTCACGACTCGAAACGACATTGAGGCTCTACATGATAGGCGCCTCACTTTGACCCGTTTGCCGACTCACTTGGGGTTGTTAGGCGGCGGGATTGGGTGAGGCCCCGATGCATGTAGGAGTCGATGCATCGTTGTCGAGGATTCACCGCTCGCAGACATGCGTGGATATCCTATGCTATCTGAGGGGATAATAGTGTATAAATCTCTGGCCAGAGTACTAGAAGTGTTTTAGGTAAATGGGTTTACCTAGTTACACTCGCGATGTCACTATTCGATCTCCAAAATGTATGCATAGCTATGGGATCTTTAGCGACTCTCGATTTACCAATGGTCGTTGATCTGATCGGGATATATGGATTGAAAGAACCGTACTGTACGCTAACCACGACCAACTGGTTTTTGCAGGCACTATCAGTGATACCTAGGGGATCATGGGGCGATGTTTCTAGACGCTCTTACCATGATCCGATGGGCAAGTCCGGAATTGTGATTCCGGAGCCGCAATGGTTGTGGGCCCACGGCTAGCTGTATCCCTGAACCATTGAGGGTCACACAAGTACTGGATTCGAGATTCCCGCACGGATACTGAGCTCAATGTGTTGAGCATGGGAAGAGGATTTTGGGGAGTGCGACTTCCTAAAAGTCAACAGGGGTCAAATCGTGATTTCCCGCTGTTGAGGGGCAAAACGGTCATTTTGCACTGGGGTTCTGAAAAATGGTTTTTCAGATCATAGTATTCAATTTTGGAAACTGAGTCGATTGGTCCGATCTGATCGGCGATCGGAGTTACGATGAAGTCACGGTGATAGGGATGAACCGAATGTTCATTCGTTGGACCCGGGCCCGTTTGGCCGGTCCAAGTCCGTCACTAATCTACTTAAGGTAGACTAGGGCTTCATAACTCATAACATTACAACTAATGCAACCCTAACCCTAGCTCTCAAAAGCCGCCGCCCCCTCCTCTCTAATATCGCCGCCGCCTTGCGCCTTGCGCCGCCGCCTCCCCTCGCCGGAATTTGTTCCGGCCAACTTTTCGAGGAGAATCCATTGGTGATAAAATCCATCAGTCTTCTAGTGCAGGCTGATCGGAGGGAGATCGTTTCCGGTCGTGGACCTGATTGACGAATCTACCGCCGCCTACCGTGAAGAGCCGGCGTTCTTGTAATTCCGGTTGGAGCCAGGCACGAGTTGCCTGCAAGGTAATCAACGAAAACACCCTATGAATGGTTCGTATTGTGTTTGAATTTTATTGTATTGATCACCTCCCGGGCAATTTTGTTTTCCGCTGCGCCCCGGGAGGCGGGATCCGGATCCTACACCGTTGTTCCCCAACAAAACCCCCACTATTGGAGCAGAGGAAGAATCTGTTTGCAAGGGATACTCGATAAGTCTCCATAAATCCAAGCTGGTATGGAAATATGCGAGCTGGATAAACACATTACACCAGCTCGGCATTGATCCAGAAGAACCCTGAAGCAGACCAGCTTGGAGAACAGCTCAAATATAGAATCTGCCCAGATATAGGGTGCATATTAGAGACCAGCTGGATAAGAAGAACAAGAGCAGCTGAGCTCAAGAGCAGTTGACAAGAGCAAATTAGAAGGTCAGCAAAAGAAGTTTGCTCGGAGTAGAGAAACCAGCTGGGAATGGAGTAAAGCTAGGGAACAAGCTCAATGAAGCAACCAGATCAGGGAAGAAACAGTTAAAGAAAACCAACTGGAAGGACACCAGCTGGTGTAACAGATCATATGTCCTGCGCCAGATCAAAATTAGTTTGTATAATCTCAGAATACTAGAATACAAACTAATTTGATTATACAAACTAATTTGTTTGATCGAGACAAACAGAGCCCGAAGATGGAAAAGGCTGCAGAAGCGCCGATGAAAAGAAATGAAGTCAAATAAAGCCTGCAATGCATTAAAAGCCAAAGGACACAAGTACAACAGTGTCAGAAGACTTTTCAAACGGCTACAAGCTTGTGTCCAACGGGAAAATCTGCTAAGAGGCTTTATATATCAAGAGCAGAAGAAAGAAGTTAAGAGAGAGCCAAGAGAGAGTAGGTGTGCATTAAAGCAGAATACAAGTCTACTGCACAACCTTGGGAAGACATCGAGAGACTAGCTCGTAGAGGAGCACTTCCCAGTGTGTGAGATTCAACATTTGAGAGATTGTACGTACACTGTAAAGCTCACACACATACACATTCACTCACATTCAAAAGTTGAGCGAAACATATTAGAGTGAATGTAAATTCAAAACTCTCCATTGTAGTCTTTGGACAGAGACGTTAACAAGTCTACGTTGTCTTTCGCACTGAGATGTTAAAGAAGTGTATGTAGCCTTTCTCACGAGGTAGTAAAGAAGTGAAGTTAGACACATGCAGCTTGTGGGCTGGTGTGCAGTGGTGGCTAGGAGTTCTAGCAGCTGCTGGTCGTAGGATCGGGTTGTAGCGAGGGTCGCTGCAATCAAAGTCTTCTAGTGATCCTTTCCGATTGCGTAAGAAGGGGAGACGTAGGAGATTCAGCTCCGAACTTCCATAAACAAATTTCAGCGTATCGTTTTACAGCTTTCTGAACTTACATTCATACACAATGAATATTTAACAAGTGTTATTAAAACCGTAAATGACCTTTTGAATATAAGAGTTCAGTTTGAGTTATTTCGTATGATTTTATTTCATTACTCAATCTGAATCTCGGTGCACTTAATATTCAAGAACACTGAGCTATTGCATCTCAAGTTAATATAAACCACATTGCATACGTTGAACCAGCTCGCAGAGCCCCTGGTACATTTCATGCACGATTTGGATTGCCGAGTTGCATGTTGCTTTTGATTTCAAATCATTTTTAAATTGCACGTAACTCAAGGGTTCGGTGTCTTCGGCTGTGTGAGAGCCTATGTGAGTTGTGTGAGAGCTCATGGACACCCCCTGTTTTTCGATCCTAACAGAGACGCTGATGTAGCGAAGACGGTGTTTCAGACTAGATACGGGCATTATGAGTTACTTGTGATGCCGTTTGGATTGAAGAATGCCCCTGCTGTCTTCATGAACTTGATGAACCGAATCTTTAGTGTGTATATTGATCGTTTCGTGATTGTCTTCATAGATGATATTCTGGTGTATTCGAGGAACTATAGAGAGCATAAGGAGCATTTGAGATTAGTATTGCAGACTTTGAGAGACTCGCAGTTGTATGCAAAGTTCATTAAGTGTGAATTTTGGTTGGACAGGGTTATCTTTTTGGGTCATGTCATTTCTACGCAAAATATTTCGATGGATCATAGTAAGGTTGAGGCAGTTCTTAACTGGGAGAGACCTAGAAATGTTTCGGAGATCTGTAGTTTCTTGGGTTTGGCTGGCTACTACATAAGTTTCATCGAGGAATTTTCTTCAATATCCAGGCCAATGACGCAGCTGATCAGAAGGATAGGAAATTTCTGTGGACAGACGAGTGTGAGTCGAGTTTTCAATTGCTCAAGGAGAAGTTGACTATTGCTCCTGTGTGGCTTTACCTTCGGGTTCTGGAGGTCTTGTAGTATGCTCCGATGCTTCTCTTAGTGGTTTGGGATGCGTGTTGATGCAGAACGGGCGAGTGATAGCTTATGCATCTCGACAACTGAAACCCCATGAGATCAGATACCCCGTTCATGATTTGGAGTTGGCAGCTATCGTCTTTGACTTGAAGATTTGGCGTCACTACCTATATGGTGAGCAGTTTGTACAACGACCACAAGAGCTTGAAGTATATCTTCACTCAGTCAGATTTGAACATGAGGCAGCATTGTTGGATGGATTTGCTCAAGTATTTTGACTGTGAGATTCAGTATTAGCATGGGCCGATGAACTTAGTGGCCGATGCCTTGAGTAGGAAAGCCTAGCCTGCGATGCTATTGTCTTTGAGTATATCAAAAGTCCATGAGGATCTGGGGACTTTTGGATGGCGTTTTCAGCCGGATGATGAGTATTTCATAATTTCTTCTTTTCAGGCTGAACCCCAGCTTGTAGCAGACATTAGAGCAGCACAGAGGATTGACCCATATATCCATGAGTTAACGATAAAAGCCCAGAATGGTCAGTCGGACGATTTTACTATTCTCTTTGATGGATGTATGAGATTTTGTGATAGATTAGTGGTTACGAATCTGATAGACCTGAAAGAAACTATCATGAACGAGGCCCATTGTAGTCGTTACAGTGTACATAAGGGTGAGAAGAAGATGTATCATGCCTTGAAGTCTCACTGTCAGAGTTAATTTCATAAGTTTTGGTAAAGAAAAATAAAGAGATAAATAAGCTCAAGGAACATTTGACAATATCTGGATGGAGATTACAACGTTGATCAAAGAAACCAAATCAGAGCATAGCTAAGATGGTTAAGGACAAACCAGCTCAGGGTATTAAGTCGCGCTGGTTGAGGACAAACCATCTAAGGTAATTCAGTTAAGCTGGTTGAAGACAAATCAGTTCAGATGAACATATCAGGTGTATAATCATCAGTTTATAAGAGAGGATAGAACAGTTTGGTACAGTGTGAGAAAACAGCTCAGAGCAAAGTGATATATAGACCAGCTCGGTAAACCAGCTCGAAGCAGATTGGTTCTAAAGTGTTATCGTACTGCTGGTGAAAGTGAACAATTGTTTATCTGGGTTAGAACAGAACAAGGTCAAGAGCAGATCAGGTAAGAGCAGTTTGGATTTGATCAGCCTAGAACCAAATTAGAAAAGCTGTGAGGACTAGAAATCTGTTAAGCATGATTTAATGGTTAATAAGCTTTTGGATTAAGATTTCACGGAAATTGTGATTTCAGGATGCTCAGATTTAGACGTAGAGTGATCAGCAGTGAGAAGTTGGTTACCGAGTGAGATCTGCATCGAATTTTGAGTCCAGCAGTTGCATTTTCCTATCGGGAAATGATTCCAGTAGTAATTCAGATTTGAGGTTCATCGCTGGGAAGAAGCTAGGCCAGCAGTGCCTTTGCACAAGAATTTGTGGGCCTTAAGATGTTGCCTAACGAGTTTTCAGTAGCGGGTGTTGATACGTCGTCGTTTGGATTAGTTGGAATGAAAGCGTTTTGGATTAGAGAAGAAGGCAGCAGTGAGTTGCATGAGCATTCAGATATTGGTATTCAGCAGTAGCGCGAACAGATGTCAACGCTAGTCAACTCAGCAGTGAGAGTGTAGCGAAAGGCAGCTGTTAGTGTTAGCGCGCGGGCTTGAGAAGTTGTCGCGTGTTAGTCAACAGCTGAGTTGACCGCTGGTTGTTAACGCTATTCAGATGTTGCTAGAGAGATAGATCTGTTTCAATTGTGGAAGCTATGCTACGTCGTTTTGATTAGTTGGTGCGACGTCGTTTGCTATATGAGTTAGTAGAGTGTTGAGATGTTTGTATTGTATTAGCAGTGAGCGAAAGCTGGAGTCAGCTTTGAGAGGAATTTTGCCTTAGTATAAGCAGAGATCTGAATTGCTTAGAACATCAGTGATTCGAGGATTTATATACCAAGTGCTGCTCAACACTTAGCGTATTTTGAACCCGATATTTCTCATCGTTTTCTCCAGTAAACCCTCGATAGTTACTGTTCATTCGAACACTTCTCCGATAAATTGTCGTCGATTTCCGCCGTTGTTTGGAGCGAGACTGGTGGCGTTGAGCTCGTCTTGAGTAGCTCTTTCGATTGATACCAGTTAGGTGGCCTGAGTCGATGCTGGAGAGGAACGCGAAGTAGCAGTGTTGATCGAACGTTTTCACGAAGCTAGACCCGAGAGTTATTCAGATCTCTTGAGCTTTTGGATAAGTGATTTTGGCTGTTTTAAGCTTAGTTCTTGCTGTTAGAAGCTGCTTCGATAGGTAGAACCAGATTTGAGTTCTGACCGTAGGTAGTATGCTTTAGAAATTCAGCTGTGAACTAACAAATTGAGATTCCTTAACAGAATTGAGCTCCAGGGAAGTCCCTGCTGTGTTGAACGTGACCAGCGAGGTAGCAATTTTGAGCGGGCTATAATTTCTGTGCCTGGTGAGATCTGTTGAGGTAGCTTACTGAGAATTGAAGGTACGAGTTGAGCTTTTGTTAACAGCTTAGACATAGCGTGCTAGTATTTGAGGCATGAAATCTGTGCTATGTGATTTCTGTGTTTATGTGAACAGCTTGATTGAAGTGATATGTCCTGTTTACGTGTTATATGCATGTTGAAATCAGATTTGAATTTCATGGAATTCATGCATACATATTGAGCCTTTGATCGATTGAGAACCTGAGATAGAGCCACGTTGTGACCGACAGACATATGTATCGTGCCTGAAAGCTTGATGACCGATGTTATTTGACAGGCACATGCATCATGACTTAGAATACTGCATGTTTATGAATTGCTGTTATATTAGTGCTCATTCGTACTGAGGCTTGACCTCGTATTATTTTCCTGCTTTTGTGTTGTTTGGGTCTGCGTTGCCCATTTGCAGGATCTTCAGGTAACAAGCTGGACAGACTGGAAACCCAGCTGGTCGATCCCCATTTCCTTGAAGTCCCAATTATTATATTATGTATTGATTCAGCCCAAATTGCATCGCATCCCCTACTCGATCGAGGCAAATGAGTCACAAAATCCATGGCGACGTGCTCCCAATTCCATCGAGGCACTTCTAAACTCTGAAACAACCCACCAGGTCTCATTCTCTCCCCCTTGACCTGCTGGAAATTCAAACATCGAGCCACAAAACCAGAAATGTCGCTCTTCATGCCTTCCCACCAGTAGTGAGATTTCAAAGCATGGTACATCTTCTTCTCCCCCGGATGCACGCTATAACAACTTCAATGCGCTTCATTCAGAATAGTCTCTTTCAAATCAATCAAGTTCGGAACCACAAATCTTCCTCTAAATCTCAAACATCCATCAGAAACAACAGAGAGATCATCAGGCTGACCATTCTGGGCTTTAATCTTCAACTCATGGATATACGGATCAGTCCTCTGCGCCTCTTTGATGTCAATCACAATCTGTGGTTCAACCTGAATCGAAGAAACTGTGAATTACTGATCACTCGGCTGGAATCTCCAACCAGAAGTACTCAACTGCTCGTGGACTATCGAGATACTCAAGGACGTTAGCATCGCAGGCTGGGCTTTTCTACTCAAAGCATCGGCTACCAAGTTCATCCGCCCAGGCTGATACTGAATCTCGCAATAAAAATCCTTAAGCAACTCCATCCAACGACGTTGCCTCATATTCAAATCTGACTGGGTGAAGATATACTTCAAACTCTTGTGGTCGGTGTACATCACAAACTCTTCACCATACAAATAGTGTCGCCAAATCTTCAAGGCAAGCACAATTGCAGCCAACTCAAGATCATGAACGGGGTATCTCGTCTCATGAGGCTTCATATGTCGAGACGCATACGCAATCACATACCCTTTCTGCATCAAAACACACCCTAAACCACTCAGAGAAGCATCGGAGCACACCACAAAACCTCCAGAACCCGAAGGCAAGGCCAAAACAGGAGCAGTAGTCAACTTCTCCTTCAGCATCTGAAAACTCGACTCACACTCATCAGTCCAAACAAACTTCCTATCCTTCTGGGTAAACTGAGTCATCGGCCTGGCTATCGAAGAGAACTTCTCAATGAAATGCCTATAGTAGCCAGCCAATCCCAAGAAACTACGGATCTCGAAACATTCCTAGGTCGCTCCCAGTTAAGAACTGCTTCAACCTTACTAGGATCCAAATAAATTCCTTGCGCTGAAATCACATGACCCAAGAAGATAACTCTGTCGAGCCAAAATTCACACTTGCTGAACTTGGCATACAATTGTGAGTCTCTCAGTCTCTACAACACTAGCCTCAAGTGCTCTTTATGCTCTCTGAAACTCCTCGAATACACCAAGATGTCATCTATGAAGACAATCACGAATCGATCGATGTACTCGCTAAAGACGCGATTCATCAAATCCATGAACACAACAGGAGCATTCGTCAATCCAAACGGCATCACAAGAAACTCGTAATGCCCGTATCTCTTTCGGAAAGTTGTCTTCGCTACATCAGCGTCTCTAATCCGAAACTTGTGATAGCCAGAGCGCAAATCAATCTTTGAGTACACGGCCGATCCTTGCAACTGATCGAACAAGTCATCAATCCTCGGCAAAGGATACTTGTTCTTCACTGTCGCTTTGTTCAACTGCCGAAAATCAACGCACATTCTCATAGATCCATATTTCTTCTTCACAAACAGAATCGGAGCTCCCCAAGGCGACATACTCGGTCTAATGAAGCCCTTCTCAAGAAGATCTCTCAACTGATCCTTGAGCTCTTTCAACTCTGCTGGCTCCAATCGATACGGAGCTCTAGAAATCGAGGCTGTACCAGGCACCAACTCTATACTGAAATCAATCTCGCGCCTCGGAGGGAATCCAGGAATCTCTTCTGGAAACACATCTGGGAACTCTCGAGCAATCGGAACATCTCTCAACTCCACTCTCGACTCATGGGAAACATCTAGGGCATAGATCATAAACCCTGAATTCTCTAGCGACAACAAACTAAACATCTCCATGGCTGACACCATAGGAATCTTAGGTCGCGAATCAGCATCGTAGAACTCCCATTTCTCTCAAGATCGAGGCCTAAACCTCACCACACCATGGAAACAATCAACTGTCGCTCTATTCTCAGTCAGCACATCCATACCCAAAATGCAATCAAAATCTCGAATTCCCAAAACAATCAGATGGGTCATCAAAACATGCTCATCAAATCTAATCAGACAATCCAACACCACCTCTTGGGACAACAGACTCACACCAACAGGGGTGGACACGGAGACAACATCACACAGTGGGGAAGAACTCAACCCACGCTCATACACAAACAACTCAGAAATGAAGGAGTGTGATGCTCCAGTGTCAATCAAAACTCGTGCAGGAAAATCAAAGATAAAGCATGTACCTTGAATCACTCCTGTAGGTATCTCATCAGCCTGCTCTCTCGTCAAGGCATTCGCCTGAGCCTGCTGTGGTCCCGAAAACTGAGGTCTCAAAGGTACTCCAAACCTAGAAGGCTCACGAGGTTGGAATCCAGATCGTTGGGACAGAACAAAAGGTTGTTGTGGCTACGAAGAACCACCGGCGGAACCTTGCTGTGACTGACTCAAAGACTGCCCTCCCATTAAAGGACATGCTCTAGCAAAATGTCCCGATTGTCCACAAAGATGACAAAGACCTCGAACTCCACGACACTGCGAAGTCTCATGCTTCCCTACGCACTGTCCACAAAACGCACCACCAGAACTACTTCCACAAGAACTCACAGAACCAGAGGAACTCGAATGCGCCTTCTTCTTAAACTGTTTGCCTCGCAGCTTGAACCTTTGACGACTCGATTGCTGCAACCCCTGAGGAGACTGAAACGATTGCGACACATCTAGAATCGGTTGAAAAGAGCACCCCACTGACGACTGAACCGGAGCCTGTGCCTCCAACAAACTCTCCTCAATATCTACAGCCCGATCCACGGCCTCAGCATAAGTCGCAGGTGAACCAGACAACACCATCCGGAATAAATCAGGCCTCAAACCCTTCAGAAACTTGTTCCTCTTAGTGTAACGCCCAGAAATCCTAATTACGTGAATTGAATGCATGACTAGGAGGAAAAAAACCTTATGTTAATATGATTTTCATGTCATGCATGTGTTTATATGATGATTTTATGTGTTACGTGTGCATTTAACTTTACGGTACGGTTTGAGATCGGTAAGCGGGGACGAGTCCGGAGACGATCAAATCGAAAATATTTAAATGTTTTAGTCCTTAGACATATTTTAAAACAAAATATTTTATTTTATGCAAAATTTCCAAAAAAAATGAGATTTTATGCACGGTTACCGAGGGGGACCCGTTTTTCGCCTATACGGGCCATTTTTATGACTTTTACCACACTTTTAAATTTGAGAGGCCTTATATTACGAAAATTAAAGGCTTGAAGGCTGAAATTTAAATGTCTTTAAGCCTTTTTAATTAGAGGATGGGCTAGTATAATAATGGGCTTTTATTTCTTTAAATAAAACAAGGTAGAAGGGCTTTTTAGTACACTTTTTCATACACCCTTCACCTAAACTCGAAAATTACCCTAGCCTCTCCTCTCATCAGCCAACTTCAGCCTCCATCCTCCCCAAGGTGACCGAATTCTTGCAAGGTTTGTAGTGAAACTCTAAGGTGTGGTCTTCTCCATTGTCCTCCGCCCCGGTATCACGTATCGGTTTTAATCCTTTTTGCATGGCTTCGGTTCATGGGCTGCTTGAGGGGTCTTGGATCGTTGTTAAGTGGTTCATGGTGGTCCTAGGAGTGGCTTGTCGTGGTTCTAAGTGGTGGAATTGTGGTCGAACCAATGGTGTGTGTTTGTGCATGTCGCGTGCGTCTCCTTACCAGCGTTCGTTCTCCTTCGTGCAAGCTTGGTTGGGGCCGTGGTTGGTCTCGTTGGAATTGCCTGGACCTGGGGGTGGTCCAGCCGGAAGGGCTCCGGAAGTGGTGGCCGGAGTAGAGATAACGATCGCTGATACCATCAGGTGGTCGCGACAGCACAACATGGCTGGTGCGTCCACTTTCAGCGACTGTTTCTCCCTGGTTAGACCACGGTTTGAGGCAAGGTTGATCAAGTTAGAACTGCCTGGACCTAGGGTTGGTCCAGCCAGAAGGGCTCCGGCCATGGTGGCCGGAGCAGGGAGTTCGAGCTTGATGACTGGCGGCTGGTCGCTGCCCTACATGAACCAGTGTGTGTTTTTGGGTTTAGGGTTTGTAGTGGGCTGTTTTGGTCCAATTGAACCGGCTGGTTCGGTTGGGCTAAACCGGTTCTTCAAGTATCGAGTCGAATATTTTAAGTCTGGTCCGATTTATTTTATTTTTGGGCCGGGTAATTTTATTTTTTAAAGTCCGGGTCCGTTTTACCGGGTCAAGTCAACTTTTAAGTTAAAATTAGTTCGAGTCAAAATTATTTTTGGGTCAACGATTTTTAGTCAAAATCTATTTTTAAGTTGCTGGAATTTTTAATTTAAATTGGGTTTTTAGCCAAATTAGTGGACTTTGGGCCGATATTTATTTTAATGAATTTTAAGCCTTTTTAACGATATTGGGCCGAGTCTTTCAAATGAATTTAAAAAGGGTTTGTTCTTAGTTGTTGGGCCAAGATGAGTTGGGCTTAGGATTGTTCTAAGCTTGAGTTGAGGCTTTGGGGCTTAGAATTAGTGGGCCAGTCGCTTGAGCCAGTCCTTGACCGGGCCGAAGAAAATAATGCATAGGCCCATGAATATACTTTTAATGTTATATGTATCATGCTATGTATTTAAGTGTGTAATGTTTTAAGAAAATTAGCATATATTGATGGGCCAAGGTTTTAAAGTTGCATGATTTTTATGAAACGCATGCATCATGAAAGTTTAAATTATGTTAAGGCATGAATGAAAATGTTTTTG
The DNA here is from genome assembly GCA_001598015.1 of Dorcoceras hygrometricum. Lineage (NCBI taxonomy): Eukaryota > Viridiplantae > Streptophyta > Magnoliopsida > Lamiales > Gesneriaceae > Dorcoceras > Dorcoceras hygrometricum. Next base: position 72,086 of record KV018148.1, read on the forward strand.
AGGAATTGAAGTGTTGTGGGGCAAAGTAATGATGAGATTTAGCCGGGTAGCCGGGCCCGGGGATCCCCTGTTAATGTATAACGATTATGAGCCTATGGATCATGTGATCACGACATGGTGAAGTGGCAAGCATAGAGGTGTGACATATAGGGATCCCGAGGTAAGGTCGGGTGAACCACACCGCCACGTACGTTGGTTTATAGATTGATCAATCGAATTTAACGGCTCTCACTTCATGGATACGACTCGCATGTTCTTTTAAGTTATGTTATGTATTATGCAATGTATAACGATTATGAGCCTATGGATCATGTGATCACGACATGGTGAAGTGGCAAGCATAGAGGTGTGACATATAGGGATCCCGAGGTAAGGTCCGGGTGAACCACACCGCCACGTACGTTGGTTTATAGATTGATCAATCGAATTTAACGGCTCTCACTTCATGGATACGACTCGCATGTTCTTTTAAGTTATGTTATGTATTATGCTATGCCTTAACATATATGTTATGATGATTTATGTACGACTACAGCATGATTTAACGTTTTAAGGCCTTTAACGCATGCATGTCATGAAAATTATGTTTATACACTTATGTGCTTGTATGTGGTTTTACTATATGTACCTTGTTATTAGCGGATATAGCATGCTGGGCCTTTAGGCTCACTAGGTTTATATGGTGCAGTTGAGCATGATAATGTTGCTGATATTACTCCGACCGGCGGTGAGGACGTCTGATGCTCCGCTGCGGTTGTTACCCCGTGACCGCTTAGTTATTTCATGTTACCTACTTTTAAACATGTTCAGTTTTTCCGCAAACAGTTTTTGAGTACTCTGATTTTTATGATTAGCTTTTGAGACGTGGATTAAGGATTTTTGCAGTCGTTTTATCGCATGTTGAGATGTTGTTTTAATGCTTAAGTTATGGTTTTATTTATCGCTTTCATTAAATGTTATTCCACGTCGGCTTTCAAAAAAATTTTTTTTTTAGAGGTTTAGTATGTTTCAACTTGGTATCAGAGCGTTTGACCTGTCAGCAGGTCAAAGAAGAGCACCAGAGACCAGCAGGGTTGCTACAGCCACTCCCTATCCCTGAGTGGAAATGGGAGAACATCACGATGGATTTTGGTTAGAGTAGATGCCCAACTAGCCAACTTGTGGCGTGTGGGTTTTTTTATAGACTCTTGTATATGACAATCTTTATTTATGAAATACGCATTTATTTATGGCATTCTTTATTTTCATTATGTTATATAATGTTAACAATTGCGTTGGATAAAGACCTAGAATGCACCATAGTGTATGTTAGATGTGATAGTGGATATGATGGCTATCATGAAACACATCTAATAGTCACTGTGCATTCTGAATTCGTTCCTAGTCGATTGGGCCGTCAAAATGAGGATAAGGCCGCCCGAGCTTGAGACTAGCATCTGCGATGCGAAGTATCATGTTTCATTGGTAGGGAACATTGTGATGTTCTGAGCATACAGATGGATAGTGACCTGGTGATCTATCGAACTACCCTCGTTCGGACTTTCCAAGTGGTTATCATTTGTCGAGTGGAAAAGTCCGAGGTCTTGGTTGTACTGATTAGTCCTCACTACTCGAAACGTCATTGAGACTCTACATGATAGACGCCTCACTTTGACCCGTTTGCCGATTCACTTGGGGTCATTAGGTGGCGGGATTGGGTGAGGTCCCGATGCATGTAGGAGTTGATGCTTCGTTGTCGAGGATTCACCGCTCGCTTTCATGCGTGGATATCCTATGCTATCTGAGGGGATAATAGTGTTTAAATCTCTGGCCAGTGTACTGGATGTGTTTTAGGTAAATGGGTTTACCTAGTTACACTCGCGATGTCACTATTTGATCTCCAAGATGTATGCATAGCTATCGGATCTCTAGCGACTCTCGATTTACCAATGGTCGTTGATCTGATCGGGATATATGTGTTGAAAGGACCGTACTGTACGCTAACCACGACCAATTGGTTCTTGCAGGCACTATCAGTGATACCTAGGGGATCATGGGACGATGTTGCTAGGCGCTTTACCATGATCCGTTGGGCAAGTCCGAAATTGTGATTTCGGAGCCACAATGGTGGTGGGCCCACGGCTAGCTGTATCCCTGAACCATTGAGGGTCACACAAGTACTGGATTCAAAAAAATGTATCCCTGTTGAGGGTCACACAAGTACTGGATTCATGATTCCCGCACGGAAACTGAGCTCAATGTGTTGAGCATATGAGGAGAGTTTTGTTTTAGACTTCCTAAAAGTCAACAGGGGTAAAATTGCGATTTCCCAAAGTTGAGGGGCATAACTGTCATTTTGGTCTAGGTGGTCTGAAAAAATTAAAAGTCAACAGGGGTCAAATTGCGATTTCCCAAAGTTGAGGGGCATAACTGTCATTTTGGTCTAGGTGGTCTGAAAAATTGTTTTCGCATCATAATAGTCAGTTTTGGAAACTGAGTCGATTGGTCCGATCTGTTCGTCGATCGGAGTTATGATGAAGCCACGGTGATGCGGTTGAACCGAATGTTCATATATTGGACTGGGCCCGCCCCAGGTCCATTGGGCCGGCTCAAGCCCATCACTTATTTAATTAGACCTAGGGCTACCATGAGACACACACAAGATACAACCTAGCTCTCATAGCCGCCCACCCTCTCCCACACGCCTCACGCCGCCGCCGACCGCCCAACGCCGCCGGCCGCCGCCGCCGTCGCCCGGTTTTTCACGTGATCGGACTTGTTTCGATCACCGCGACAAGGAGAATCCGTTCGTGCTAAAATCTGTCAGATCTTATACTGCATATTGACGGAGGAAGATTGTTTCCGGTCGTGGACCTGATTGACGATCTACCGCCGTCTACCGCTGAAGTGCCGTTTTCCTCGTGAAACTGGTCGGAGCCAGGCGCCTAGACGCCAGCAAGGTAGCAATTCGATAAACGCCCTATGAATGTTTATTTATTGTTTTTAATGTATTGAACGTTTCTCGGGGCAAAATTTTAAACTTCCGCTGCGCCCCTGGGAAACGGGATCCGGATCCGCCATTGTATGCCAACAGATCATTACAGGTTATACAGGTGGTTCAGCTGCACTAGGTGGAGCTTCAGCTGGTGGAACCCCTTAGGGAGTCTATCATGTGTCCTAGCTATTGTATAGTGTATATTTACAGCCGAGTCGTTTACCAGAGGATGTCCTTTTTAGTTGTTGGTATTTTATGATTCGATGGTTGTTATTTACTGTTGAATATATACATTTTAACTTTCGCTACGCCCCCGGGAAACGGGATCCGGATCCGCCATTGTATGCCAACAGTGGTATCAGAGCCAAGGCTCGGATCCTTCAATACATGTTTGTGCCTTATTGCATCAGATTTCGATTTTTCAAAAATCAAAACGAAAAAAAAAAAATTTTGGTCGCCGGTACTGTAGCAGCCGCACGGGGGTACTGTAGCGGCCGCACGGGGGTACTGTAGCGGCCGAACGTAGGTACTATAGCGGCCGAATGCAGGGACTGTAGCGGCCGAACCCAGGTACTGTAGCGGCCGCACGCCGGCGTACCCGAGGCGGCGTTGCGACGCTGTTTTTTGACTCCTTGGATTTTCGGGCCTGTCCCGGATGGCCCGTGGAGTGTTTGGGCCAATATTCGATATTGGGCCGATTTTGGTCGATTTTGAAATTTTTGAGATTTTGGGCCTAAAATTGTTTTAAGCCCAATATGATGCAATTAAAATTGCAAAATATGATTTTAGTTATGAAATATGATTTTATAATTAAAATATGATTTTGTTGATTAAAATATGATTTTATCGACAAAATGCGATTTTATTATAAAATGCGATTTTGTAATTAAAATATGATTTTGTGGGTGAATAATTTGATTATTTAAATTTATACATATTAATTAGATTGATTGCATGTTTGGGATGATCGAGAGCCGTGCCCAATGTGTTAGGTGTATGCTTTAGGTTTTGCGATTTTGGTTGTAATATATTGTTGATTTATCATATTAAGTGGGCCTGTTTGTGGCCCGTTCCCACCCCTTGAGAATTGTATCCTTACTTGTCATGGAAATTTAAATGTAAATTACTAGATTTAGTGGGAGGACATCCGAAGACGGTGGAGATGACGATCAAAGATATTGAAGACCGAAAATCTGTAAAACCGGAAGCAATTGTAATAGGATTGCATTGCATATTGCATTTCACCTAGGACTGGACCCAGGTCCGTGATTGGCAACCACGGACCGCATAGCTCTCGCGATCGATCATCCCAAAGTTTATTTATATATTTGATATATGTTGAATCCGCATGTTTTAAATTGTGATTTAAAATTGCATGAGACCAAATTTTTGAAAATAAAATCCCTCGTTTTAAATACGATTTAAAACTAATATGAAGATTAAAAGTTTATTCGATAAACTATATGGAATTTAAATCTGTTTAAATTATCCCTACCTTCCATCAACAATGGGTGTACGTCGATGCTACCCGCATACATGGCCCGGTTCATATTATTGAGGGGGTTATGTATGCCGGAAAGCTGTCCACGCCATTGACACCTGTTGTGAGTCGGTTGGAACTCCCTTTAACGTTGGCTCATATTATTGGGGACGTTAAGGGGACCGTCCTTCACGACTCAACATTGATGGGTCATCTTGATACGTGATAGTAAACGGCATCATATTATTGGGCCCTTACTGTACGCGAGGTGAATACATGGAGGTTGCACCGGTTGTAATTGGACTCTACCTTTTGAGGGTCATGGTTGGCTGATATTATTCGGGACCATGATCGCTTGATTGGGCTCCGTGTACCCACTAAGGAAACTTGCTTTCCCGATTTCATTAGAGGGTGGTGAAATCGTTAAAATAGTGGGAGGGTAATTCATAAAACTAAATGACCTTGTTTTATGTCTTAGCGTTTTTCATATATAGTTAGTGATGCATGTCTGTTTTTCTTTTCAGTATAAACTGCTTTATAATGTCTTCGATCAAAAAACCCACTCGCTGCTATACTGGATAGCAACAAGTTCATCAGTCTGAACTACCAAGACTGGCTTCGAAACCTCAACATTGTGTTGGCTTCGGAGAAACTTCTCTATACGATAGAGAAGAGCCCTCCGAAGGAAGCCCCTGCCGATATCAGCCCTGAGGAGCTGATTACGCTTCAACAATGGTGGGACGACGAGCTTAAGACTCGATGCTATGTGATGGCATCGATGTCCAACGAAATGCAACGGCGCTTTGAGAAGACAAAGTATGCTGCTGACATAGTTTTTCATCTCAAGGAACTGTATGGGGAGAACTCTTGACATGAGAGGTTCACCGCTGTCAAGGAGCTTATGACGAGCCGCATGCGCGATGGGACTTCGGTCCGCGAGCATGGGGTTCGTATGATTGGGCTCGTTGAAAAGCTGGCGGGCCTTGATATCACACTTCCACACGAGCTGTCTGTGGATGTGCTTCTCCTCTCACTACCCGCTGCATTCGACCCCTTTGTGGTCAACTTCAACATGAACAAGCTGGCAGCCACCCTCGAAGAGGTTGTTAACATGCTGGTCGTGTTTGAGGGAACCATAAAGAAGGACAAGCCCGTCCTCCTTATGGGCTCTTCTTCCTCTGCGAAGAAGGGGCCCAGACGCAAGGGTAAGAAGCGTTCTGCCCCTGCGAAGGAGGAAAGGCCCACTAAGAAGCCAAAGGCAAAGGCTTCCAAGCCAAACAAGTCCGATGATGTTTGCCACCACTGCCACAAGCCTGGGCATTGGAGGAGGAACTGCAAGGAGTACCTCGAGCAGTTGCAACTGCGAAAGGTATGTTCTATATCGAAATAAATATGTCTCTTAATTCGACTTCTTGGGTACTTGATACCGGATGTGGATCTCATATCTGCAATGATTTGCAGGTTATGACAAGAAGCCGACGTCTTAGAGAGGGTGAGACCCACTTGAGGCTTGGCAATGGAGCAAGAGTTGCTGCAGTAGCTATAGGAGATGTTTATGTATTTCTGTCTTCTGATTTTAAGTTGTTATTGAGAAACGTTTTATTTGTTCCCGAAATAATAAAGAACATTATTTCTGTTTCTATGCTTGATAGTGATGGATATTCTTGTATGTTTGCTAATTCGATTTGCAATATTTACAAGAATGAATGTTTGATTGGTATTGGGGAACGCGAAAACGATCTATACACCTTAAAATTAAAACCAATTCCAACTCGCGATGTGGAAACACATACAACAACAATTAAAAGGAAATACGATAGCTTAAACCCAGCACAAGTCTGAATCCTTTGAAAGGTTCAAAGAATTCAAGGCTGAAGTAGAAAATCAGCTAGGCAAGAGTATTAAAGCACTTCGATCCGATCGAGGTGGTGAATACTTAAGTGCTGAATTTCAAGACTATCTTAAAGAGAATGAGATTGTCTCGCAGTGGACCCCTCCGGCCACACCACAGCTCAATGGTGTAGCGGAGCGTCGTAATCGAACCTTGATGGACATGGTTCGATCTATGATGAGCTTCACTGAGCTTACTACCTCGTTTTGGGGCTATACGCTCGAAACGGCGGTAATTTTGTTGAACAATGCCCACACCAAGGCAGTGGATAAGGCTCCATATGAGATGTGGATGGGCAAACTACCCAAATACTCATACATGAGGATTTGGGGATGTCCTGCTTACGTGAAGCAGACAGTGGGAGATAAGTTGTTACGAGATCCATCTTATGTTACTTCGTTGGGTATCCAAAGAATTCCATTGGATACTACTTCTACTATCCAAGTGAAACAAAGGTGTTTGTTTCTAGAAATGCCACCTTTGTGGAAAGGGAATTTCTACTTGATAGAAAGGGCAAAATAGTAGAACTCGAAGAGGTTCGAGAACCAACTGAAGTACCGAGTGAATCTCCTGCGCCTCCAGAGCCAGTACCAGAAATGGTCGCACCTAGGAGATCCGAAAGGGTTCCTAGGGCTCCTGAAAGATATGGTTTCCTCCTTGAAGATGATCAAGGTGATCAAGTTGTTGGATGTGATCCAAGGACTTTCAAGGAGGCAATTTACGATGCTGATTCTAATTTGTGGCTTGAAGCAATGCAGTCTGAGATTGACTCAATGCATGCGAACCAAGTTTGGACTCTTGTTAATCCTCCCGAAGGAATTGTTCCTATGGGGTGCAAATGGATATACAAGAGAAAACTTGGGCCTGATGGTAAGGTATAGACCTACAAGGCACGACTGGTCGCGAAAGGCTACACTCAAAGGCAAGGTGTTGACTATGATGAAACCTTTTCACCAGTTGCAATGTTCAAGTCGATTAGAATCTTACTAGCCATAGCCGCATGGTACGACTATGAGATATGGCAAATGGATGTGAAAACTGCGTTCCTTAATGGAAACATTAAGGATGAGATCTTTATGACGCAGCCTGAGGGTTTCACATCTGTAGGAAGTGAGCATAAGGTATGCAAACTTCAGAGATAGATCTACGGTCTCAAACAAGTATCGAGGAGTTGGAACCTGAGATTCGATGAAACAATTAAGGAATTTGGTTTCATCAAGAATCCCGAGGAGCCATGTGTATATAAGAAGGTAGTTAAAACCGCTGTGACATTCCTTGTACTTTACGTTGATGACATTCTACTCATTGGGAATGATGTAGGAATGCTGCAGTCAACTAAAGTATGGTTGTCTAGCAGATTCTCAATGAAGGACATGGGTGAAGCATCCTATATTCTTGGAATACAGATCTATCGGGATAGATCGAAAAGGATGCTCGGACTCACCCAAGCTACCTACATCGATACCATACTTAAGAGGTTCTCTATGGAAGAGTCCAAGAGAGGACACCTACTACTCGAAACGTCATTGAGACTCTACATGATAGGCGCCTCACTTTGACCCGTTTGCCGACTCACTTGGGGTCATTAGGCGGCGGGATTGGGTGAGGTCCCGATGCATGTAGGAGTCGATGATTCGTTGTCGAGGATTCACCGCTCGCTTTCATGCGTGATATCCTATGCTATCTGAGGGGATAATAGTGTTTATGTGGCGCCCGAACCCAACGGGGCCACGAGATTTGGGGTGAATAAAAATTTTCGAATAAAAGAAGGGCTAAAAGATATTTTGCTATAGACTGTATCTACTATAACTTGAAAGAAAACTCGAAACACAAACCAGACGCAGACACAATACTAATTACGGCGCCAACTGCTGGAAACATTTTTGCGGAAAAACAAGTCTTATATATATATTGCAATTGCGGTTACAACGTTTGTCATTCTATACGAACATACAATTGTTGCAATTGATCTAATACAGATCCTACAAAAGATAAAACAACATTATCCTAGACACGGATTACGTTGGCCCCTTGATAAACACAACCACCCAGCCGCTGGTTCAACTTTCACCTGCTGTTCTTCCATCAGTTATCGCACCTGCACCATTTTAAAAGCTAGTGAGCCTAAGGGCTCAGAAAGTAAAACCTGGGTAATAACAATTCAAATATACAGGTGGACATCTGTTCAATACATATGTTAAGGAACTTCAATGAACAATATCATTTTCGTAAACAGTTCAATAAACATTCAATGGCAGAAACAGGGGATGATAGCCCAGATTCTCATTGTTAACACTTTCAATATCATTTTCAGTTGATCATGGCATATAAGTTCCTCATGGTCCGTGTTGCACTTGATCAAATGACTTCGGAAATCCGTTCTAGCATATAGCTCATATGAAAGGGCAGCCGACATCTGGTCGACTACTCACCCTTCTTCAATGGGTGACCGTCAACTATCTATGCCATAATCTAAAATAGCTTTTGTTCCTTAACAATCCTTTCTTTAAACATTCCTTGAAATTTCTGTAAATCATCGGGTTCCATCATTTTAAACATTTGCTTCCCATTTTAAAACTTTACTGAGTATCGAATTCGACTTTGGAAACATATCGTTGAAATGAAACTGGTGAAAAGAAAACCAGTCGCAAGAGAACACTAACACATATAAAACCAGACGCAACTGTTGAAATTTTGACAATAAAATGCATCTGCTGATGAACAGTGAACTGCTGGAAATTTACTAGGAAATGCGTCTGCTGAATTTTGGAAGACAATGCAACTGCTGAATTCTAACAAAGGAATGCAGCTGCTTAATTAGTTCAATAGGAACGCACCTGCTGGTGTTAACAAAGAAATACACCTGCTGGTTTTAGCAAAAGAAATGCACCTGCTGGTGAACAGTGCACCAACTGGAATTTACGAAAGAAATACAACGACTGAAATATTTCAATAGGAATGCACCTGCTGATGTACAGTGCATCTGCTGATTTTATGAAAACAACGCAACTGCTGAATTCTAACAATGGAAATGCACCTGCTGGTTTTACGTAACAATGCAGCTGCTGATTTTCAACAAAGAAGTGCAACTGCTGATTTTAACAAGGAAAGATGCACCTGCTGATGAACAGTGCATCTGCTGATTTTACGATAACACTTGTAATATCGAAACAATGATCACGCTACCAGCCGTCTCCTATTAAACCAGACTTTATACTGATTCAACTAGCAACTACCGATTACACAATCATCAAATTCCGATATTACAGCAAAAGGAAGAACATTCGTAAACATTATAACAATGCAGCTGCTGAATCTTAACAAGGAGATGCAGCTGCTTGAACATAACTCGACATTTGTAACATCAAAACAACAACTACGCCATCCGCCGTTGCCTATCAAACCATACTTTATAATGATTCAACTAGAAACTACCGATTACATCGTTATCAAATTTTGATATTACGACTTTTAAACTGAAGAACATTCATAAACTTTCTGGAAAATATTTTGGAAGCATCAATATAATTTCAAAACATCATTTTGAACCCATCTTTCCTTTCCTTTTTTCATGTTTAAAACATTTTAAAACATGAACTTCGAAACTTACAATAACATATAGGTAAGAAGACTCAGAAACCTGAATATATGCTTTAAATGGTGAGTCAAGAAACAGCTTTTACTTGCTTTAACCGTAGCTTTGCAACAGCAACAAATCCCTGCAGAATTCTTCCCCTGAGCGTCACACGAT
>KV018149.1:11087-21536 GCA_001598015.1 Dorcoceras hygrometricum
TTTGGTGAAGTCAACGCTGGTCAAAGTTACTGTAGCTCCTGCTGGTGGATTTTTGAATCAGCAGAGGTGACGTCAGCATAACGCAATGTGAGCTGCTGGTTTTAGAATTGAATTTGAAGTTGCTGCTGGTAGACTTTGCGCGTAGCGTGAGGTTGAGCGAGGAAGTGACGCGTGTTAGTCAACATTTTGGAGTGTTGACTATTGATTCAGCAGATGGCTTTTGGAATCAGCAGATACGATGACGTAGGCGTGGCGTCATACTTGCTACTGATAGTGGTTGCGTTGTCTTGTTTGCTGCTGATCAGCAGGCGCGCGTTTGTTAGAGCGTTGAGAAGCGACGTCGTTTGAATTAGTAGATGCGTCGTCGTTTTGCGTGATTTCTCGCGATCAGCAGATAGAACGTTTGGACGATAGAGCTGTGATCAGCAGATGATTGTTGCGCTTGCGCGAGAGCTGTTGCCTGCTGGTTTTTGCTACGGCGTCGTTTAGATAAGTGGGAACGGTGTCGTTTTGTAGTGAATCAGCAGAGGTGACGTCAGCATAACGCAATGTGAGCTGCTGGTTTTAGAATTGAATTTGAAGTTGCTGCTGGTAGACATTGCGCGTAGCGTGAGGTTGAGCGAGGAAGTGACGCGTGTTAGTCAACATTTTGGAGTGTTGACTATTGATTCAGCAGATGGCTTTTGGAATCAGCAGATACGATGACGTAGGCGTGGCGTCATACTTGCTACTGATAGTGGTTGCGTTGTCTTGTTTGCTGCTGATCAGCAGGCGCGCGTTTGTTAGAGCGTTGAGAAGCGACGTCGTTTGAATTAGTAGATGCGTCGTCGTTTTGCGTGATTTCTCGCGATCAGCAGATAGAATGTTTTGAAGTTAGAGCTGTGATCAGCAGATGATGGTTGCGCTTGCACGAGAGCTGTTGCCTGCTGGTTTTTTTTTCTACGGCGTCGTTTAGATAAGTTGGAACGGTGTCGTTTTGTAGTGCTTTCACGCGAATGTTTTTGTTTGCTTCTGCTGATTTTGTTGAAGAGTTAGAGTTGGCATCTACTGATCGTTTCCTGCTGGTTTTGTCGACTGCTTAGATAATCAGCAGATGTTGGATTTGAGAGAGTATAAGTAGAAGTGTCGTTCGACACTTAGAATATTTTGAACCAGCCAAATTTTATCTCTTCTTCTCCAACCCTCGTCGAACTACTGTTCACCGAGACCTTTCTTCCCTAGATTTCCATCGCATCCAGCCTTCGTTTTTGGAGATCTTCGTGGCGCTGAAATTCCCCTGCTTAGCTCTTTCGTTTGCTACCCATTTGAGAAGTTGGTTTTCGCTGGAGGTGGAAACGCGTAGCTGCTGGACTTCGAAGCTTTTGAGGAAAGTCTCTGCGTGCGTTCTTCTGCTAGCGTGAGCTTTTGGGTGAGCAATTCTTGTGGTTTGAGCTCAGTTTTTGGTAGTCTGCGTAGAAGTGTAGAATTTGGAATAGCTTCTGGCAGTAGGTTTAGCGTGATTTTGATTAAGAATTGAGCTAAGATTTTAGCTGTGTTTTAACAGATTTCATACATCTTGAGCCTTTGACAGATTGATTTGATTACCTGATTGGGTGCCACGTTGTGACTGGCCGACTTTGAGTCGTGCCCGAAAAGTCCAACGCTATCGTCGGAGTGGTGACTACCGGATTCGAGTGTCTACCACCGAGCTGTGATGGGCTGACGGGCCCCGATGATCACGGACCGATGATTTCCCGGTTGATAGACCGTGGTATAGAGGCTGATTTGAGTTGCCAGTTGATAGACTGGTCTAGCTATCCGACTTTTTGCTAGCCCTCATGCATTCATAGCATTGATTATAGCTTGTTGTATGTTTTCTGCTTTGATAGCTCTTCGTACTGAGGCTTGACCTCGTATTTTCTTTTCCTGCTTTTGTTGTTTGGGTCTGTGTTACCCATTTGCAGGAGTTTCAGGTAACCAAGCTGGACCGAGTGGAAGTTCAGTTGGTCGATCCCCGCATCCCTGAGTCCCAGTTTACTTATGATATGTATTGAACCGGGGGATGCCCCGTGTTTTATTGTATTTGGGGGATCTGTATTTTGAATTGATTTATGTGGTTACTTGCTGTATCGAGTTGAGTAAACTTATATTTTGAATATCGAATATTTTGAATGAATGATTTGAAGTTCAGGCCTTTGTATTTCGAAAAAAAATTTTTAAGCCCTGATTTTAAGCTTCCGTAATTATGCGCATATTATGTGTTAATTGTTGGTAATTAGCACGGGGCCTGACAATAACAATGAACGAATCAAATACGAGTTGAAAATCATGATACATGCATGGATCTCAAATACGAAACTTATATCAAAGAAATACATACAAATCATGCAACATAATTTAAAAAAATAGTATATTATGATTTAAATGGTGAGAAATATAGAGAATTGAGCATACCTTTTGGAAGAACTTATGAAGAATATGCGTTACCGGGACGATGGACTCGAGGTGGGACGATCAAATCCTTCAAAAATAACAAAGAATTGAGAAAATTCGATGGAGGCTTGCAAAAGAGGAAGGTCGGCGTGGAGAAGGGGGAAGGGAGGCTAGGGTTTTGAAATCTAGGGTTTGAAAGAATGGATTATGATCCAAATGACCCCTCCAAGATTTTTAAATTAGGAAGATAAAAGATTTTTTCCTTACTTACCCTCACTCTTTAAAATATTGTTAAAACTCACAAATCAAATAACTTCTAATTTTCGTAATAATAAATCTCCCAATTTTTAAAATATAGTAAAGCTCATTAAAATAGCCCGTATAGGTGAAAACCGGGTTCCCCTTGACAATTATACATAAAATCCATATTTTTCGGAAATTTCTGCTTAAAATAATACATTTTGCCTCTTAAAAGTCTGAGGGTTTAAAAATTAAATAAGTTTCACCCTGGTCATTCCCAGTCTCGTCCACGCGTCCGGAACTCAATCATACTAAAAAAATGTAATGAACATCTTAAAACATTTATTTAACACTTAATCACATAAAATGACATAATTTTCTAAAAAATAAGTTTTCCCCTAGTCATGCACTCATTCTCATGTAATTAGGATTTCTGGGCGTTACAAGAACACTTCATATCATAGGGAATGAAGTGGGCTGACTTAGACAATTTATCAACAACCACCCAAATAGCATCACATCCCTGTTTGAACGAGGTATATTAGTCACAAAGTCCATCACAATGTGCTCCCAATTCCACTTGGGCGCCTCTAATCTCTGAAGCATACCACCAGGTCTCATCCTCTCAGCCATGACCTGCTGGTAGTTCAAACATCGAGCCATAAATCCGGAAATCTTTCTTCATCACTAAGATTTCAAGGCATGGCAAATATTTTTCTCACCCGGATGTACACTGTGGCGGCTACAATGCGCCTCGTTCATGATGGTTTCCTTCAAATCAATCAGGTTTCGAACCACTAATCTCCCCTAAAACCTCAAACACCCATCGGAAGCACCGGTAAAATCTTTTGACTAACCTGTCTGTGCTTCCAACTTCAACTCATAGATGTATGGGTCAGTCTTCTGCGCTGCTCTAATGTGTACTACAATATGCGGTTCAACATAAAAAGAATAAACTATAAAGAAATCATCACCATGCTGGAAACACCATCCTGAAGTCTACAAATGCTCGTGAACTCTACACTCAATGATGTCAGCATCGGAGGCTGGGCTTTCTTACTCAGAGCATCAGCAAGTTTATTCACTCGCCCAGGCTGATACTGAATCTCACAATCGATGTTTTTTTTGAGCAAATTCATCCACCGACGCTGTCTCATAATCAAATCATATTAGTGGCACCAAATATTCAGAGCAGAAAGTATGACCGCCAACTCCAAGTCATGAACGTGATATCTAGTCTTGTGAGGTTTCAACTGTAGAGAATCTTAAGATATCGCTCGACGGTTCTGCATTAACACACATCCCAAACCACTCAATGAAGCATCGGAGCACACTACAAAACCTCCTGAACCTGAAGGAAAAGCCAACACAGGAACAGTAGTCAACTTCTCCTTTTGAAACAGAAATCTAGACTCACAATTGTCTGCCCAAACAAACCTTCTGTCCTTCTGGGTCAATTGCATTATCGGCCTGGCTATTGTACAAAATCCTTCAATAAAATGCTGGTAATAGCCAGCCAAACCCAAGAAACTACGAATCTCGGAAACATCCCTGGGCCCATCCTAGTTAATAACTCCCTCAACCTTACTGGGATCCAAGGATATACCATGCGAAGAGATAACATGACTCAAAAAGACTAATCGATCCAACCAAAACTCACACTTGGTGAATTTTGTAACTGTTGAGCGAAATAGAGTTAAAATATAGTTCAGGAGTTCAGAGGGGTGGGGTGAATGAACTCCTTCACAATTTTTCACAAAACTCTTTTAAAAAGGATTTTACAAGCCTTTGGCTAACCTCTAAGCTGAGTTACCAGCTTGGAGGATCTTAGTGTTCTCTGTTCTCTTGAGTAACAAAGATTTTTGCGAAATGAACTCGATTGAACAGTGAACAGATATATAAAAATTGAAAGCAGTAATTTAAGAACTGAATGCAACAAAGTAAAGAGATCAAGAGTTTGTTTATGGAAGTTCGGAGCTTAAACACCTACGTCTCCCCTTCTTCCTTGTTCAGGAAGGATTCCACTAAATGATATGATTACAGTAGCTCCTGCTCTAACCCAATCCAACAGCCCACACGCTGCGAGAAATCCTAGCACTTCTACGATAGAAAATAGACTCACGATATGTTGTACAAATACAATGATTTGCTCTAAGTTGTTTCAGCTTACACACGCTTTATACACTCTGCTTATGTTATACACTTTAATAAACTAATCTACAGAGTGGTTACAACTCAGAAATATGAATTTCAAGCTTTTGGGAGCAGAGTTGTAATGAATAAGATGATGAACAGTCAAGTTTCTGTTTGCGAAGTAATTTGTACAACGTGACGTTCATTTGGAAATTCGTAGCAGTATCAATTACAGTCACGTTACAGTGTCTTCGGTCATCGTTCTTTATATAGATCTCCAGCTCCATCGATCTTTGAATGATTTTCTCTACTGGCTAGTTGATATTCTTTTCATACTTGAAGGACCTGCCTTTCTTCATACCAGAATCATAGGAATGTTACCGTTAGGTGCTGAAATAGCGTCGAGTAATTTATCTGGTGATTTAGCACTTGATCGATATGATTTTATTTGATATCTTCACGTCTAAACTGATGGCTATACTCTCTGAGCTGTTCGTTGTATTCATGATCTGAAACTTGTGAACTCTGAGCTGTTTCATGAAAATATGTAAACTGCTCTTGTGATATACTCCAAAACTGTCTGAGCTATTCTCTGCTGAACTGAACCTTTACCATGTCTGATCGAATACTCAATAAAGTTGATCTGGAAAGCGTTCCTCTGAGCTATTTTGTAAACTGACATATTTTCGTGCGTTCTGAGTTGTTCCCTGAGTTGTCTTTGCTCTGAGATGTTCGTGAACTCTGTGTTGTATTCGATCTAAGCTGTTCTATGTGCTGTCTTCGATCTAAGCTGTTCTCTGCACTGTCTTTGCTCTATAGTTGTTCTCTGTGCTGTCTTCGCTCTAAGCTTTTTGGGAACTCTGAGCTTTTTTCTGTGCTGTCTTCACTCTAAGCTGTTCGTCCCCATAGTCTACTGTAAGCTATTCTCTAAGCCGATTCCTTCACTAAAGCTCTGATATAATTACAAAGCTCCAATCTGATCTGTTCCATTTCACTCTAATCTGTTTGTCTTGCTCTGAACTAAACTGTGACATTTTAAACTTATCTGCTTGTCCTTAGCTGAAATACGATGCTCTAAGCTGATAGTCTTGATATGAGCTGGTCTGTGTTGTTCTGAGCTGATCTGCTTGCTCTAAGCTGAAATGCGACACTCTAAACTGGTCGACTTTCTCTGAGCTTATCTGCGACGTCCTGAGCTGATCGACACACTCTGTGTGGGGACCGTAATTAATCGATTTAATTAGTGGAATATTATGTGTCAGGCCCGTAGCACAACACAGAGATAACCACGCAATAAACAATAGCAGAAGCATTAATAGTGGCTAAACTTTTTCGCTTTGGCCTGACTTAAAAAACATACTTTAAAAATACATATCCAAAATACTGATTTTACAACAACTGAAAACCCAATACAACAACCAACAACAACAATACAAACATAGAGTGACTCCCGATCAACAAACTAAAAGGATGCATGATGAGTCTCTCGCTCAACATAGATACAATACACTATAACCTTTATATACTATATATAACTGGGACACTCTATCCACCTCCCGGGGCACTACCTGTTGGGAAACCCCGGCGGATCCGGATCACGCCTCCCGGCGAGGCAGCGGAAGAACAAAAATGGGCCGGGAGACGATCAATACAATTCAAAACAAATCATGCTATGACCATTCATAGGGTGTTTCTCGAGGTTACCTTTCTGGCAAATCGTGCCTGGCTCCGACCAGTTTCGCGAGGAAACCGGCACTTCACGGTAGGCGGTGGTAGATTACGTCAATCAGGTCAATGACCGGAAGCGAGACTCCTTCGTCAGCCTGCACTAGAAGGCCTGATGAGATCAGCGCGGACGGATTCTCCTCGTCAAGTTGGCCGGAACAATTTCCGACGAGGCAAGGCGGCGGCGGCGGCGCTAGGCGGCGGCGGAGGCTTTGAGAGAGAGGAGGGAGGCGGCCACTTAGAGCTAGGGTTAGGGTTTGTTTAGAGTGTTGTGTATTATTATGAAGCTTAAGTCTACATTAAGTAGACTTAATGATGGACTTGGACCGGCCCAACGGGCCCGGGTCCAACGGATGAACATTCAGTTCATCCCCATCACCGTGACTTCATCGTAACTCCGATCGCCGATCAGATCAGATCGATCGACTCAGTTTCCAAAACTGAATACTATGATCTGAAAAACCATTTTTCAGAACCCCAGTGCAAATGACCGTTTTGCCCCTCAACAGCGGGAAATCACGATTTGACCCCTGTTGACTTTTAGGAAGTCGCACTCCCCAAAATCCTCTTCCTATGCTCAACACATTGAGCTCAGTATCCGTGCGGGAATCTCGAGTGGTAGATTGCGGTAGATAACGCCAATCAGGTCCACGACCAGAGACTAGATTCCTTCATCAGCCTGCACTATAAGAGCTGACGAGATCTGCGCGGATGGATTCACCTCGTCGAATTGGCCGGAAACAATTTTCCGGCGAAGAAGGCGGCGGCGCACACGGCGGCGGCGGCGGCTTGAGAGAGGATAGGAGGGGCGGCGCTTGCTTTAGGGTTAGGTTAAGTCTTGTATATTGAAGTCTAGGTTTAGGCTTAATTAAATAGAATTAAGCATGGACTTGGACCGGCCCAACGGGCCCGGGTCCAACGGATGAACATTCAGTTCATCTCCATCACCAAGACTTCATCGTAACTCCGATCGCCGATCAGATCAGACCGATCGACTCAGTTTCCGAAACTGAATATTATGATCTGAAAAACCATATTTCAGAACCCCAGTGCAAAATGACCGTTTTGCCCCTCAACAGCGGGAAACCCCGGTTTGACCCCTGTTGACTTTTAGGAAGTCGCACTCCCCAAAATCCTCTTCGTATGCTCAACACATTGAGCTGAGTATCCGTGCGGGAATATCGAATCCAGTACTTGTGTGACCCTCAATGGTTCAGGGATACAGCTAGCCGTGGGCCCACAACCATTGCGTCTCCGGAATCACAATTCCGGACTTGCCCATCGGATCATGGTAAAGCGTCTAGCAACATCGCCCCATGATCCCCTAGGTATCACTGATAGTGCCTGCAAGAACCAGTTGGTCGTGGTTAGCGTACAGTACAGTCCTTTCAATCCATATATCCCGATCAGATCAACGACCATTGGTAAATCGAGAGTCGCTAATAGATCCGATAGCTTTGCATACATCTTGGAGATCGAATAGTGACATCGCGAGTGTAACTAGGTAAACACATTTACCTAAAACACTTCTAGTACTCTGGCCAGAGATTTATACACTATTATCCCCTCAGATAGCATAGGATATCCACGCATGTCTGCGAGCGGTGAATCCTCGACAACGATGCATCGACTCCTACATGCATCGGGGTCTCACCCAATCCCACCGCCTGATGACCCCAAGTGAGTCGGCAAACGAGTCAAAGTGAGACGCATATCATGTAGAGTCTCAATGAAGTTTCGAGTCGTGAGAACTAATCAGTACAACCAAGACCTCGGACTTATCCACTCGACAAATGGTAACCACTTGGAAAGTCCGAACGAGGGTAGTTCGATAGATCACCAGGTCACTATCTATCTGCATGCTCAAAACATCACAATGTTCCCTACCAATGAAACATGGTACTTCGCATCGCAGATACTAGTTTCAAGCTCGTGCGGCATTATCCTCATTTTGACGGCCCAATCGACTAGGAACTGATTCAGAATACACAGTGACTATTAGATGTGTTTCATGATAGCCGTCATACCCACTATCACATCTAACATACACTATAGTGCATTCTAGGTCTTTACTCAACACAATTGTTAATCATCATACAACACAATGAAAGTAAAGAATGCCATATAAATAACTGCGAATATCATATATAAATATTGTCATATACAAGAGTCTATAAACCCACACGCCACAAGTTGGCTAGTTGGGCATCTACTCTAACAATCTCCCACTTGCCCTAAAGCCAACTACTCAACATACGCAGTCCCATTGTTTCGTGATGTTTTTCAAACAACGGTCCTGGCAAGGGCTTCGTAAGTGGATCAGCAACGTTGTCCGCAGAGCCGACTCTCTCAACTGCTATGTCACCTCTAGCCACAATATCCCGGATTATGTGGTATTTTCTCAGTATGTGTTTGGATCTTTGGTGAGACCTAGGCTCCTTTGCTTGCGCAACGGCACCCGTGTTGTCACAGTACATCGGGACTGGACCAACTCCATTAGGAATGACGCCCAACTCTTGGACGAAATTCCTTATCCAAACCGCCTTCTTAGCAGCAGCTGATGCTGCGATGTACTCGGCCTCAGTGGTTGAATCCGCGATGGTGTCTTGCTTGGAACTCTTCCAAGAGACAGTACCACCATTGAGCATGAATACAAATCCAGAGGTAGACTTCAAATCATCCACATCACACTGGAAGCTAGAATCAGTGTAGCCTTCCAGTTTCAGTTCACCACCCCCATAGACCATGAACATATTCTTAGTCCTTCGCAAGTACTTAATCCTTCACGGCCTTCCAATGCAATTGGCCGGGGTTGGCCTGGTAGTGGCTCGTGACACTCAGAGCATATGCGACATCCGGTCTAGTCGAGATCATGCCATACATAATACTACCTATTGCCGAGGCATATGGCACACGTGTCATACTCTCTATCTCCTCATCAGTCTTCGGACACATAGACTTAGATAGAGTGACCCTGTGGCACATAGGTAGGTGTCCTCTCTTGGACTCTTCCATAGAGAACCTCTTAAGTATGGTATCGATGTAGGTAGCTTGGGTGAGTCCGAGCATCCGTTTCGATCTATCCCGATAGATCTGTTTTCCCAGAATATAGGATGCTTCACCCATTTCCTTCATCGAAAATCTACTAGACAACCATACTTTAGTTGATTGCAGCATTCCTACATCATTCCCAATGAGTAGAATGTCATCAACATAAAGTACGAGGAATGTCACAGCGCTTTTAACTACCTTCTTATACACACATGGCTCCTCGAGATTCTTGATGAAACCGAATTCCTTATTTTGTTTCATCGAATCTCAGGTTCCAACTTCGCGATGCTTGTTTGAGACCGTAGATCGATCTCTGAAGCTTGCATACCTTATGCTCGCTTCCAACAGATGTGAAACCCTCAGGCTGCGTCATATAGATATCTTCCTTAATGTTTCCATTAAGGAACGCAGTTTTCACATCCATTTGCCATATCTCATAGTCGTACCATACGGCTATGGCTAATAAGATTCTAATTGACTTGAACATTGCGACTGGCGAGAAGGTTTCATCATAGTCAACACCTTGCCTTTGAGTGTAACCTTTCGCGACCAGTCGCGCCTTGTAGGTCATTACCTTACCATCAGGCCCAAGTTTCCTCTTGTATACCCATTTGCACCCAATAGGAACAATTCCTTCGGGAGGGTCAACAAGAGTCCAAACTTGGTTAGCATGCATTGAGTCAAACTCAGACTGCATTGCTTCAAGCCAAAAATTATAATCGGCATCGGAAATTGCCTCCTTGAAAGCTCTTGGATCAGATCCAATAACTTGATCACCTTGATCATCTTCAAGGAGAAAACCATATCTCTCAGGAGCCCTAGGAACCCTTTCGGATCTCCTAGGTGTGACCATTTCTGGTACTGGCTCTGGAGGTGCGAGAGACTCAC